>PVIH01001998.1:0-207175 GCA_004025045.1 Sigmodon hispidus | reverse complement strand
CACAGCCTTCCCCCCCCACCCCCCACCCCCAGACAGCTTCTATACTCAGAGGTTGGGACCATGCTGGCTAGGGTGAGATAGAAATACAAAATGTCTGAAGCCCAGCCCAGTCTGAGATGTTGAGGCTCAGCTTGCAGGGAGGAAAGAGAAGCCACAGGAGTTTCCTAAGCAAGGACACAGACTTCCAAACCTCCTGCTGTGAGGAGGCTGTTCCTCTAAGCCCGTGGCTCTCAACCTTCCTAACGACAGCAACACTTTAATACAGTTAGTTCCTTGTGCCCCCAACCATAAAACTATTTTCATTGCTATGTCATAACTTTTTGTATTTTGCTACTTTTATGACCCACAATGTAAATATCTGTGTATTCTGATGGTTTTAGGTGACCCCTGTGAAAGGGTCATCTGATCCCAGGGGGTTGTGACCCACAGGTTGAGAACTGCTTCTCTAAGCATTGGAACAGCCGGGCAGAAGTGTCACATCATGTTAGGCTTCAGAGGATGCTGAGTGATGCCTTCAGCTCTGATCAGCTTCCCCTTCATTCCTGGGCTTTGCAGTGAGCTCTAGGGAGTGATTTAATTGGCAGTGGCGAAGGTAGTAATTTTAGCAATTACCAGGCCTTCTAGAAGTACCTAGAAGTAGACTGAGTCTCCTTAAAATGGTATTGAAGTTTTCTTGGCGGGGATAAGTCTGCTATTTTGGTAAAGATGGTGTCCAGTCTCCCTGGTAACCCCATTTTGCCCATGGTCCTCAACCCTTCTACAGCTAGAATCTTTCTTCTCTCCGGCTCTCATAGAAGAGTCCTGGTTACAGGGCCTTTCTAATTTGAGGTTGGGACTTTCCTGGAGTAGCACTTTAGGTAAATTGTTCAGTTTTCCAGTTTTCTTTTAATTTTTGTTGTATGTATGCATGATGTATACTCATGAGTGTGTGTGCCACCGTGTGCACCTGGAGGTCAGTGACAACTTCGTGGGGTTGCTTTATACTTCTACCATTATGTGGATTCTAGGGATCAAATTTAGGTCATCAGGTTTGCATGGCGAGTACCATTACCCACTAAGCCGTTTAAATGGAGCCCAGAGCTCTGGCTAGCTCTCTCTTGCACAGTTTTAACCTGGGAGATGGTACTGATGTCATCTACTCCAGGAGTTTAAGATGCAGGATTTATAATTGCTTGACCAATAAATGAAGTGAGTCCAAGGGTAGATCCTACTTTTATCATTCTTTTTTGAGATAGAGTTTCCAAGTAACGTTGAACTCTGTCTCATTGAAGATGTTCTTGAATTTGTAATTCCCTCATCTCCCCAAAGACAGTCAACAGAGCGCACATCAGGGGAGATGTGGCCAAACTTCAATCTGAAACAGGGCTTCTTAAATTCTCCCTACTCTCAGATCCCTTCCACCCATGAAATTTTCATGTGACCCTCCCAATCTAGATAGACATGTAAAATAAATACACAAAGCAAGCATTTAGTAATAATAAATCACACGTAAATTTCTTTTAAAACAGTTTTGGGGATGCAATTAATTTTGCTATTTATTAAGGAAAGATGAAAGCAAATTTATACACTAATGAAATGGATGCACTTGTTTATTTTTACATAAATAATTAAATATTGGATGAATATTTGATACTGCAGGGTATAGTGCATCTTTCGACATTTTTCAGAGTTGACAGATGTTTTGATTTTCTAACAGTCAGTAATGACAACATCGTTTTGCATGAATATGCAGCACAAAATGGCAGAAGTATGTTCAGGGCCATTTCAGAAATTGTTGGAAATTCTGCTTTAATCCCAAGCCAAAATTCACATAATTTTTTTAATTAGTTAATTTATTTTCTTATACAACCGATCAAACAGCAATGTTTGCAATCAAATATTCTAACATAACACAGTCCAGGAGACTGATTTGTGGGGGCTGGAGAATGGCTCAGATGTTAAGAGTGTGCACTGCTCTGGCAGAGGACCTGAGTTTACTTCTCAGCATCCACTTTGGGTTGCTCACAACCACCTGAAACTCCAGCTCCAAGACATGACACCACTTTTGGCCTGACACATGTGCACATGATTAAAACTAAAAGTACTAATTTGATGCTTACATGCTGAGAAATAATTATAGGAAAACCTTTCTAAAATTAAATTTTATGTGTATGGGTGTTTTTTCTACATACATGTCTGTGCACATGTGTGTTCAATGCCCATGGAGGCCAGAAGAGGGCACTGTATCCTCTGGTACTAAAGTGGCAGCAGATGTGGGTGCTGGGAATTGAACCCAGGTCCTCTGGAAGAGTTCTTAACTGCTAAGTCACCTTTCCAGCTCCATTTGTAGGAAATCATTAAAAGTCATTTGTGCCTGGGTGATGGTGGCCCAACCCTTTAGTTCTAGCACTTGGGAGGCAGAGGCAGGTGGGACTCTGTGAGTTTGAGGCTAGCCTGCTCTACATAGTGTGTCTAGGACAACCGAAGCTATTCACAAAGAAACCCTATCTCAAGAAAAGAAAAAAAAGCCATTTGTAGTTAATTTTGTTGTTTGTTTTTCTGGGTACCTTTTGAAGCCTGTCCTGTAACTCACTCTGTAGACCAGGTTGGCCTTGAACTCATAGAGATTCACGTACCTCTGCCTCCCAAGTGCTGGGTTTTAAGGCATGTACCACCACAGCTGGCTTGTAGTTAATCTTTATTCACCTGTAACAGCAGAAAGCTTTGTGTTTGTACAGTAAACACATTGCAATTCATAACATACAATTGTCTAGTATCTGAGGAGTGGCAGCATTTGCTGGTATTTTGTGGTATGGCAGCATTCACTGTGCAAAGAACAGGTGCTACGTGCTCATCACCAAGGCTGCCGTGAAGCCATGCAATGCAAGGGCAAGCGGGGCCATGGGAAGCCCCTTGGATTCATCACCTGTGTTCTGGTCATCATGCCTTTAGACACCACCTTTTACGAGTGTCAGATTTTTCTCAACAATGGTCACAGTCCTCCACAATTGAAGGAAGCATGATCTACACAAACTGAGAAAAGCCAGCTCTGACCTCTGTTCCGATCATTCCTTCCTTCCTAAACAGAGGTGCTAATCACCTTCTTGAAGATTGAAACTCCCCACTGGCTCCAGGAAACTTGGGTAAGATCTTTGTCTGGCTTCCTAGAAAGCTCTGGTCACCTAGACATCAGATGTGTCTGGGCCTGGAGCCCCCAGATGAGTACTGTAACCCGCACTGGAGGGGTAGGGGCAGGCCCTGTATTGAGTACTATTTGGTTAGCCTGGGGATTTTCCCAGGTGCTCCATTAGAGGTCAGCCCAAACCTTGGCGGTGCCCCAGGTGGTTCCCAAGAACTGGGAACTCAGAGTGAAAGGTCTTTGTCCTGAGGCAAGAAAAGTGAATTAGCCCAGAGCCCAAGCCACAGACCCGGCTCTCTTGACCTGGGTCTTAAACACCAGGCTGTTTAGAGGATTCTTTTGCAGGACCTCAGGTCTGTTTCACATCAATGATAGAAGTGTCCAGGATAGAAAGAGATAACAGTGTTCTCCTGGGAAGGGGCTCTGGAGAGTAGCTCATTCCAAAATGTGAGGGCTGGAGGAGGGTGGTTAGGTTCAATGGTAGAGTGCTTGTCTAGCATGCACCAGGCCTAGGTTCAAATCCCAGCACTCTGAAGAAGAGAGACATGACCAGCCCAGAACCATACTCTATGGAAAACACCACAGTAAACTGAGTGTGGTTTCCAACTCCTCCTTAAGGAAGTGGGATTAGCCGATCCTTTTAAGGCTGGGGCAACATAAGGTGACCTAAGATCCCAGTGTTACACTAAGAGGCATGCCTCAGGGTTGGGGGATGTTTTGAAGGTTCAGGCCCACGCAGCTTCAGGAAGCACGCATGCTCAAACTCCAAAGGCAGGCAGGCTCCAGCAGCTTGGGACAGGCGGAGACATATGCCCGGGCCTAAAGGCTTATAGGTCAGGTTACACCTTAAAGGTTCAGTTAAGACCTTAAATCCCTCCCCAAACTCTGAGGTTTAGCACTTTGCCAGAAATTTCCAGCTAGGCATTCAAACCTCCAGTTAGTCTGGCTGATTTCACCCAAATACCCACAGATGGCACCAACCTAAAACACTGGAGAGAAATTTACCTTCAGTGAAGTTTTTGGAGAAAGATGGACAAGATTGGGATTGTAAACATGGGGGGGGGAGAATAAGCATTTTCTTTCAGTAATCCTCTCTCCCTGGATGAAAGGAGGTGGTCTAGACCCCCCACGGAGAGGAACCAGTTTCCACCAAGCAATTCGAGATCTGGGACCCAGGTGGCTTTTGTCCTCCAAGGGGACCTCAGCTAACTTCAATTGTTTGTAGAAGCTTGAATTTGAAGGAGAAAGGGTATCAAAAGGATCAAAAGAAGTAAGGAAAACAGGATTAAGGTAAAATCTGCTACTTTACAAGATGGAGCCTGTGGGCCTGGCTGTTCCTGGAGACAGAGCCAGCTCCAGGATGACCTAGGAACAGCATTCACTCCCCAACATCACCAGCAGGAAAAGAACTCTATTTTCTGTAGTAAGTAGGGGGCAGTCAGTATACCCCCTTCCCTAAGTGGGGTGGATAGCTGACTCTTGAGGTGGGCTGGTATTCCCAAATGATCTACTTAACACAAAATGAAAGAGATAGGGGAGAAGTCTCAGAGAAAACCAGAAAAGCATTTATGGAACAAATAAGACTTAATCCTAACAGATGAAAAAGTGCTGATTCCAGGAAGACCAGCAGATGCAGAGCAGGGAATCACTAGGGTTCAGCACCCACGGGAGGGCATCAGGAGCCTTACATCTGCCAGTACCTCCTCCATCAGAGGAATGCTAACATTTGAGGTGCTATACCCATCTCACTGGCTTGCAAGCCAGTTAAGAGCAGAGTTGAAACTTGAAGCCGGGGGCAGCCCCAATAATCCTTTCCAACTGGTTTGTCCTAGAGCCCCTGAGACAGCCACCGCTGGCCCAGCTCAAGACAGCCCTGACTCTACTTGACACTGCTCTGTAGTCCACATCAGGGTTCTCCTTGACATCCTCAAGGTGAGGTTAGGAGAGGGGCCCACACAGGGAGAATCGGACTAGGGCAAAGAGCTACAAATTCTCCATGGTAACCCAATCAAGGTCGGAACCCCAGGGCTATCCTGTCCCATTCATTCCCTAACTGCTTTGGACGCCCTCCCCCCCCCCTTTTTTTTTAGTTTCACTACCTTTTGATGGTGGTGGTCCTGGGGCTTGAGTGTAGTGTGAACTACCCCACTGCTCTCCAGCAGGAGCTAGACCCCTAGACCAGGCACCCAACTGCTGGATTTGATTTTCACACAACATGGAAGTTTGATGTTTTCTCGGACAGACAGGAAAGAAAAGGAGGCGCGTTTCTGAGAAGGCAGGATTTCCAAGGGAGGCTGAAGGAGCTGAGGAATCATGAGGCAAAGCTGGGGGAGAGAAGAGGGGCCTCCACGCCCACTTCCTCTAAGCAGTTAGGAAACTTTTGACTTTAGGCTGGCTCCATTTTCCTTTTGTTGATTATTTCACCGCCAGCATTTATTTTTTTAATCATCATAGCTGGAACTTCCTCTACATAGAAGAAAGCTCGATGATGGTTGCTACTCAAGTATCGGGTCCAAAAACTCAGGAGTTAATTCCAGGAGGTTTCCTGGAAGGGTACTGAAGATGCCCCTGGTCCCCAGGCAGAGCGATCAAAACCAGTTCACCTTGCCGAAGCGTTACCACTGTCCAATCTGGATATGGATTTGAACGGGCCTGATCCTCCCGGGCTCCAGATTGAGACGGAATCCACAGAAGCTACGGATCCCAAGCGCCTGTTCGTGTCCCCGGAGACCCTGGTCCAGAAGTGAGTATCTGGTCCATGAGGGTTGGTGGGGGCGCGAGGGACGCATCCTGGGCAGAATCGGGGAAGTAAGTTCCACACCATTGTTCAAAACTGGAAGAGCCTAAAGAGGGCCTTCTCTTGGGCCCTGGGGAGGGAGGGGGTGCGCTCCTGATTCTAAAGGGTCCAAGTCTGGTTAGGCACTAGAGCACCCGGGGCGTAGCGGGGATCGACTCCTTGGAGCAGGACCAGCTCCAGCTACCCCATATGGAGCTGGGGGGCAGTCTTGGGCTTTTAGATTTGAACCTGAGAGGCCGAGCAGCCAGACTGAGTTCCGGGACAGCCATTGGCTGCTGCGGCGGCGTGATGTAAGCGCGGAGGGGTGCTGGAGGGAGGGCTGGGAGGAGCCAGGGAGGGGAGTGTCCCAGAGCCTAGCACACCCGGAGCCCGGGGAGCCAGAAGAAACAAACGCCGGCACTGCCATGGGTCGCCAGCACTGCCGAGGCGCCAAGCACACAGAGAGGAGCGCACAACCGTGCGGGGCCCGCGCTCGCGAAGCTGGGGACCGAGGTAGGCAATGGGCACCCGTTTGTGGCCCTTCAGCCGCGTGAGGCCTGGGTATACTCGAGATTCCTGGTCGCGTGGAGAGGATAAAAAGACCCCAGGATGGGGAGGATCAGGGATCTGGGCGCAGACACAAACACGCACACACACCCGCAGCCCTTTGCGCCCATTAGAGGTAAGAATGGCTGGGGCCAGGGTCTTTTTGGATGTCCGGGATCCAGAACCACACACCGTGTCCCAGAAAATCGTAGTATGCGGAGGAGGGGGTGACAACAGGGCTCAGCGTCGCCAGGACTCGCCAATCTGGCCACGGTAGCTGCTCCGGGTGGGGTGAGTAGGAAGGTTTTAAAGGTCCACCCCCTCGCGCAGGAATGGGGTGTGTGTTGCCGTGGGCAGGCACATAACAATCGCGGTCGCCCCGAGGGGGGCGTGTGCGCACAGACTTCCCCATGAATAACAGCCGAGTTCTTGTGTAGTGGCAGAGGAGTGTACGCGCGCTCTCCCGCTAGTGCTACACACACTGCAGTAGGCGCCACCCGGTGTCGCCCAGCGCGGGAGAAAGGAGGGCAGGAGCCGTCTGGAAGGCAGTAACCTACTGAACAAATACCCCCCCCCTCCGGGCCCGCACAAGCCCTCCCCTCCCCCGCCCCGCCCGCCTCCCTCGGAAGACTTGGAGGCCAAGGCCGCAAGAGGCGCAGGCTCCTGGCGGCGGGGTGGGGCTGCCCAAGCTGGCCGCCCCTTTGCAACGGCGGACGAGTCTTTACGTTGGGGCCCTGCGCGCGCCGGGTGCTCCGCGAGCACCGTGCTCGAGGCTTGTTCAGGGGCGGGTAGGTAGCGGTTGGTTGGTTAATGATTTAACCGCTCGCTCCGGACGTTGAAGCTGCGATCCTGGGCTCTGGCTCCTCCCCATCCCTGGAGCGCCCCCAGCCGGAGGAACAGATCTGCCCTCCTATGTATGTGATGTCGCCTGCAGGAGCTGCCTCTGCCTGTTAGGGGTCCTCTGGGTGCTGTAAGTGAGAGTCCCGGACTGGAGGGACGGGTGGCAGTTGAGCTTCCTGGGAGAAGACCTTAGGACTTGGGTGAGTGTGTGCCTGACGGGGGGAGGGGCGCTCTCTGTTAACTCAAACCAGGTTCCTCGTGTTTGCCCAATGAAATACTGCGGGCCTGGGCTTCGGAAGTTTTCTTTTTCTCCCAGGGAGAATGAAGAGGAAATACAATGCTTTCTCTTTTCTTCTTGGCTGGGAACTTCTCCCCCGCCTCTACAACTCTTCACCTCTTGCAATCTGACCGGCTCCCACGTTCTTCTCTGGGCTTACAGCTCCCATTCTTAGCCCAGGTAGTTCAACAGTGGAATGGAGAAAGAGTCCTATGTGCGTCTCTTTGAAGCCTCCTGTCTACTCCCGCCCGAGAGGATAGGATACTTCCCATTCTTACCCCCAGCTGCCATCTGGACCAGAGACCTGGGGAGCATAAACAATGAGAGGCCCCTGGCAGGGGGCCTCTGCCATGCAACTTCTTTGGCCCGTCTGGGTTTCCAGTAACGCCTGTAGCCGCTCCTCCCGCCCCTTTCTGAGGCCAGGCTGGAGGAGGGGGCCCACCAGTGGGATGGAGTGAATTTTAAAGAACAAAGGACAGGCCCACAGCAGGGGGAACTTTGCTTGTGTGTGTGTGTGTGTCTGTGTGTGTGTCTGCATCAGAGCCAGGCCTCTGGGCAGCCCAAGGGCACTTGGCAATGATGGGGCATCTACTAGAGTTCTGGGAGTTGCCATCCGTGTTGGTAGCTGGGACCTTGCGGAGTGTGGGGGTGCGATGGGCTAGCTCTTCTCAGCTGCCCGTGTGTGACTACTGATTAATGTGCTTTATCTCCTCTGAACTAGGACTTTGCCCTCAACTATTTCCCACCATGGGGAACGTTGGGAGATATGGAGGGGAGCTTTTCAGGGGTCCTGAGGACCTGTCCTTGGAGGGACTTGAGGGACCTGGTGTGCTAAAGTGATCCTCCCAAGCAGTGGTGATTTAGGGGTGTCTGGTAACTTCTCAGACTTCACAGGGTCCCTTGCTCATTTGAGGCGCAACTGCTCATGCGCTGTATGCTCATGCCATTCCTTCAGCATTTCTTCCATTTTCTTGTGTCTTTCTTTTTTTAGCCCCCTCCTCTCCACACATGCCCGCTCTCCCATCGTCTTCCGAGCCTATGTGTATATAGATGCCCAACGGTCTTTTGAAACTGACAATCCAAGCTTCCGAGCAGGAAGTGGCAAGCAAATAGAGGGTTTTCTCCATGAGGCAGTGGTCCCGGGTGGTCTGATGGTGACCTCTAAAGGAATTCCAGACCCTCCTTTCAGAGCTTTTCCCGAAGGGCCCTGGGTCGCCTCTGGTTCAGGACCACCCCCTCCCCCAACTGATTTCTACGACAGGCTGTAGCCAGCTGTGGCAGCCGGCAAGGTGTTAGATGTTGATGTCACCTTCTCTCCCTCCTTTCCTTTATCCCCCACCCCCACCCCCTGAAGTTTGGATGCAATTGGCAGAGGAGGGAAGCCTATAGCCAGCATCCTGGACAGCCATGGAGTAGCTACTCCAGCTGTTCTGGTTAGGACATCCCGCAGACTCAGCCCCACAGACACTTAGGCGCTTGCCCCCCTTGGGGAAAGGGAGGAGTCTGTTCCTCGGAAGAACAGAGGAGTTGGGTTGATGCCAGCGATAAGACTGGGGAGTGGAGAGGGGTTGAGCAACCTCACCCTGGGAGTTGAGCATGGACCCGGGCTGTGCTTAGGTCTCCTGACGTGAAGACTAGAGGCCTGTCCTCAGTCTTGGGAGAAAGGACCAAGTCCTAGGGCCAGAAGTCCCTTGACTGCTGACTCCAGCCTTGGGAAGACTCAGCCCATGTCAGCCCTCTCTGGGCAGGGCCTGGACAGGCGTGTGGCTCAAAGTGTCCTGCCTACTTTCCTGGTGGAGAAAGTTCAGCCATTAGCTTCCTGCATTCCTTCTCTTGGTGAAGCCCCAGCTTCAAAAGTGGGCCTCCTGGAGCCTCGGGCTTTATTCCAGCCTCAGAACTCTAGAGCCCGAACTCTAGAGCCCTTCCCAGCACCCCAGGCATCACTAGCTTGCCACTCTGGCTCAGTGCCAGAAGGACAGTGCTGGCATGCTGGCATACAGAGCCTCCTTTGCCTGAGACTGGTGGTCTCTGCCCCACCTTCTCAAGCTGAGGTAGGGTCTCCCTTTTCAGTCTGAGGTGAAAACAGGTTGGGGATATGTGTGCACACCCAGTATTCCCCTTAATCTTAGGGCCAGGGCAAGAGAGACCCTGTATGTCTTGGTGCTCAGTCACCAATGCTTGGGTCACCACCCTCTGCCATCAAGGTGGCAGATGATGTCAGCTGAAGCCACTCCAGGCTCCTGCCATCTCTGGGTTCTCCCTTTGTCTACGTTTAGTAGCTGAAAGCAGTCTAGAGACCTCAATTTTAGATCTTCCTAGATGTGACATGGAAGGTCTTATGTCCCAGGTTCTCCCCATCCCTACCTACTTCCTCTCTGCTCTGCAAGCATCCCACCAAGGCATTGTTCTGTTATAACCTTCTCCTTTCTTCAGATTATTGCTCAGACCCTGAAGTATCAGAGGGGACCCTCTGCTCTCCTCCTGTTCTTCTCATAGAGATTAAGGCTTGGAAGGATCAGAGAGGCCAGAGGTACCCTGTGTGGAGGACCTTTGGGAGAATCTGGGAGGCTCAGAGGAACAAGCTACTCTCCACAGGGGTCTGGCACATCTTCTCTTTTGAAGTTCAGGGCATTGTTGCTGGTAGCACCCAGATTCCAGAGTTGTCTCTTCCTCACCCATAACTAGGGAAGGCGTGTACTCACAGACCTTACTGAACTTTAACCAGAGGGAGGTGAAGTTCTGCCTGAGAAAAGCCAAACCCTATCCATCTTGCATCATCAAAGGTCAAAGGTGAAGAAGCTGTAGGCAGGGCTGCCTCACTACCCCGCTACTGGGTGGCAGTGCTGAGTGAGGACACTCAGTACCCTTGCTTTAGGGGTCAGCTCCATGCGGCATCCTGGAGCCTACTGGGTTAGGCATGTGCAGGGCTGACCTTGGGTCCTGTTTGAAATTATAAGCCCAGGTGTCACCAAGCGTAGTGGGTACCTCTCCCATACCTTTAGATGAGAGTACATCTCCCTGTCTTCATGTCACCTGTTGAATAATGTCACCTCTGCACAGTGAATACTTCATGTGTTTAAGCTTGTTACATCTCCACCTTAATGTAGGTTTTGAAAGCTACGGGGAAACTGAGGCACAGATAGCAAGTTCATTGTGATGAGCCAGATTGTGATCTGGGAACTCTGGCTCTTGACACCCTTTATCCCAAGCCCCAGAGCCTTGTGTGGGAGATTTCTCTGGAGACCTCAGAGTGTCCTTATATTTTCTACTCAGCTGAGTCCCACTTCCTAGGAGAAGGGAAGTGAAACTGAGCCCAGCCTGGGGGTGGATCTGGCTTCAAGTGCAGCCTCTTTCTTCTGAGATGAGACCTGGATGGTAGCACTGCCATCAGCAGTGGGGCCACTTCCACGCCCGGCAGCCTGTCCTGCCTCCACTGGACACCCCTTCCTCTCCTTCACTGGTGGTGGCTTGTGTTGGGTGACAGACTCCTGGAAGCCCACGTTTCCAGGAAGGGTCGTGTAAACAAGTGAGGCCGCCGGATGCCTTGGGTCACTAGTTGTGCGTCGTCTTGGCTCCTTGGCCAGTTGCCCTTTCCGGTCTCTCCCAGGCGCTGGCTCCTTTCTCTTCTCTTGTGAGCAGTTCACATTCCCAGGACATGGGTGAGGGAAGCCTTTTCCTTCACCCTCCCACAGGCTTCCTTCCCCTGGTTCAAGGCAAAGGGTTCTAGAATGAGGCTAGAGGCTGAGGTAATTCCCAGCTCACAAGGGCTCCCGGAAGGATGCATCCCCCTGCTGCACCATCTGTTTCTTAGAATTAATTGACTTTCTCTGGAATGGTGGGAAATGAGGCACTCAGACTGGGAATATTTTTTTAAAGATTTATGTGTATGAGTGTTAGCCTCCATGTATGACTGTTCACCATGTGTGAATTGCCTATAATGGGGAACCAGATCTCCTGGATTAGAGTTGTGCATCTCCATTTGTTTGCTGGGAATCAAACTCTGGTCCTCTGCAAAAACACCAAATACTCTTAACTACTGAGTCTTCTCTCTAGGTCTCATCTCTCTCTCTCTTGAACACACACACACACACACACACACACACACAAACAAACACAAGTGGGGGAGGGGCATGTGACACTGGATGACAGAAGACACAGTTGTGTGCTCTGTTGTCTCCGTCCACCACATGGGCTCTGGCCATCAAACTTGGCGACAAGTGCCTTTACCAGTTTGAGCCATCTTGCTCTTGGGGAGATTTTTAACAAATTGTCTGCGAAGCTGTGGGCTTCCTATGGGCATTCAGCACCTGTAGGTCCTCATCACTCCCAAAAGGCTTGAGTCTGGACCATGATTATGAGTCTCCCACTGCCTCCAATATGCTTTACACCAGAGTGGAAAACCCCAGAGTTATCTAGATTGTCCTCTCAGCTCTGTCCTTAGGAACTGTGTGACTTGGGTGGCTTTTCTGGGTTCTCTGAGCCTCAGCTTTCTTATCTAGGAGATGGAGACACTGGTCCTGAACCCTTGCACTTGGTATCTGACATGTGCAGCACAAGAACCTTAACTACTAATAACAGTTCAGTGAGAACACAGCATCTGGGACTTGGAGGGTCTGCTCTGCTTCATACTTCTTGTATAGCCTGGGGGAGAGGACCACCTGGTGCAGGGTCTGGCCATTTCCCCAAGGCCAGGGAGCATCTCCCTTCCTAGGTGTCACTTGATGGGACCAACGTTGGGAGGCATCATTCCAGACCACTCTTCATTTCAAAGTAGACTGTGATCCCTCCTTTCTTGTAACTACAGGCTAGAAAACCCAACCAGATTGTGTTTCCCCAACTTCCCAGCCTGGTCAGGTATTGGAGTTGATATTCTTATACACTGTTAAGGATTGCAGATTTGAGTGTGGCATGGTAGCACACACCTGTAGTGCCAGTACTTCCCAGTGATGTGTATATGTTGGAGATAATAAAGAATCTCTAAGTTCACTGGAGAATGTGACAGTTAATGGCAGTAACTGTAGGACAGTGCTGTTAGTCGAAACATAGTGCTGTAGGCATCTCAGTCGGAGAACAAATGCTTGGCATATGTGAGGCCCTGGCTTCTCTGCCCACTTCTGATACCACCACTCCCACTTCCATGCCCGGCAGCCTGCCCCGCCTAGGGCAGCTCACTTCCCCGTTGGACACCCCTTTCTCTCCCTCACTGGTGGTGGCTTGTGTTGGGTGACAGACTCCTGGAAGCCCACATTCTAACCAGGGATGTAAGGCCAGTCATACACATAACTCTTCAACTTTCTATAGACATTTGCTTTATTTTGTTTTTCAAGACAGGGTTTCCCCATGTAGCCCTGGCTATCCTAGATCTCTATAGATAGGGTTCAAACTCAAGAGACAGCGCCTGCCTCTGCCTCTTGATTAAAGGCATGCAACACCACTGCCCAGCTCATGACTTCAGCTTTTCTAATGTCATATTTATAACAACTTTTTTGTAAAACATGGATTTTTAAATTACCCACCATATCCAAAATATTGTCACTTCTACATAGATGAAAATTTTCAGTGGTGGGGCCAGGGAAATGGCTCAGTAGTTAGGAAGGCTTGCTGCTTGTTCAGAGGACCTGGTTTTGCCTTCTAGCACCCCACCAGGCAGCTTACAAATAACTAGATCTAGCTCCAGGGGCTTCCAGCACCCTCTTCTGGCTTCAGTGGACACACACAAAAAACTAATGGTGAGGCACACCTTTAATTCAGCACTTGGGAGGCAAAGGCAAGCTGATCTCTGTGAGTTCAAAGCCAACTTGTTCTATGTAGTATGTTCTAGGCCAGCCTTAACTACATAGCAAGGACCCATCTCAAATAAATACATAAATAAACTTACAGATATTACCTGCGGTATATTTTATGTTGTTCTTTAAGATACAAAAACTTCAGCTGGGTGATGGTGGATACTTTAATCTCAGCACTCGGGAGGTAGAAGGGGAGGGGGGACGACACACGACACGGGACTCTGTGAGTTTGAGGCTAGCCTGCTCTACAAAGTAAGTTTCAGTTTCAGGATAGCCAGAGCTGTTACACAGAGAAACCCTATCTTAGGAGGGTAGGAGGGAGATAGAAAAGCTTCAAAACCCATCCCGTCTCTCTCACAAACAGTATGCTATAGTCTGGATGCCAAACTTTATAAATATTTGATCAGTGTTTGGATTTCATAAAATTTACAGTCACAGGGTCACACATTCAGGTTTTCCCAACATGCTGAAGTTTTCCCATAAAGGAACCAAACATCTGATTTACAATTTAAAATAATTTTAATTAGATATTGAAATTTTTGTTTTCCATGTCATACTAGACACAATTTAGGCACTTGGTGGCCCCTCCTGGTTGGTGGCTACCATATTGAGTATCTAGGTTAGGATGTCATGGGGATGCCAGGCACAAAGGAAGCGTTTTTGTCTGCTGTGGTGTCCTGTGCAGTAATGACAGGATTTTCTTCCCCCTCCATCTTGTCTTTTGAGGCTGACTCTTGTTTTGTAGCCCAGGCTGAAGTAGAACTTGGAATCCTCCTATCCCGGCCTTCCCAGTGCTGGGATGACTGGTGGACGGTGTCCAGCCCCTCCTTATTCTGAGAAACAGAGGGAAGGATGAATAAGTTAGAAAGGCAAGGGAGTTTTAGAAGATACAGTTGGTAAAAAAAAAAAAAAAAAAAAGAAGATACAGTTGGACAGAGACTATTACCCTGCTGGATCCTCCTCAAAATCTGTTCTACATGGTGAGACTCCAGAGCTGCTTTAGAAACAGGGAGAACAGGGGGCAGACTATCTCCAGGAAATAGGCCCTCAGCTGCTCTGGATTAGGAAGAAGCTCCTATCTGATAAAGCCTTATTCGGTTACTTTCTGCTCATTTTTACAACAAAACTGGTTTATTCAGAGTTCAGAAAGTTGTTATTCTTTGTTGCAGTTTCTTTTCCCTGTTTTGTTATTTTGTGTGTATTAATGTTTTGCCAACATAGACATCTGCACCATGTGTGTGCATTGCCCAAGGTGGCCTGAGGAGGGCGTCAGATTCCCCCTGGTTCAGGGGTTACAGATAGTTGTGGGCTGCAGTGTGGGTGCTGGGAACTGAATCCAGGTCTTCTGAAAGAGCAGCTGATGCTCTTAACCACTGAGCCATCTCTCCAGCCCCTGTTGCGTGCGTGCGGTAGAGATTTGGGCTGTTTTGTTTTGTTTTGTTTTGTTTTTGAGACAGGGTCTCACTTTTTAGTTCCTGCTGCCCTGGAACTCACCATGTAGACCAAGTTGTAACCGAGTCACAAAGATTGGCCACCACACCCAGGTTTTTTTTTTTAAAGGACAAATAAACATAAACCAAGTAACATCCTGCTCTGTACCTCAGGCTAGCCTAGAACTCACTATGGTCCATGCTGCCTCAGTCCTACATGAACCTCCCAGGTACTGAGATTGCAGGTATGAACCACTAACACTCTAACTTGAGTTTACTGTTTTTTATGTTTTTATATTATACTAATTACTTGTGTGTGAGAGAGAGAAAGATTCTATCACTGAGCTGTTACTCTGACTTAATGTTGAAAAGAGGCTTTTTACCACATTGCCTACGTTTTTTACCTTTAGTTGACCACATAAACGAAGCTGTATTTGATCTTCAGTCTTCCTGGCTCAGACTGAGAAGCTGGGATCACAGGCTTCTATCTGCACTTTACTGTATTTCTTGGGGAGGGTTTTTTTTTCCTATGAGTTGCTTGCCCTGCGCCAATACTTTTAGCTCCACCCTCCCAACTCCTCACCCCGCCCCCACTTCCAGCAGAAGCCTTTAATTGGCGAGGTGAAAGCCAGCAGACGCAAAGCAGCTTGGACCACATAGAAATGAAGTATTTGGCAAAACGTAAATCACCATAATGTAAACAGGTATATGATAAGTTTGCCAAAATATTTGCAGAATATGTCTAGGATTTAAAGATAACAGACAAGTCCATTGGATAATGGGAAGCCCCTCCTGCCAATAGCATAATGGGTAAAAAGCCTCAAGGAACAGTTTCCAAGAGAGGGTGGGGGTTGGGGGGGCAATACTACATTAAAAAAAAAAACAAAACTGATATTTAGTAGTCAAAGAAATGCAAACCTCAAGTTTGGAAGGAGAGGATATGTGTGTGTTTTAAAGTTTCAGTTCAATGAAAGCCTGGTGTGGTGTATGTTTGCCATGGCAGCAGTTAGAGGCAGAGGCAGGGGGATACCTGCAAGTGTGAGGCCAACCCTGCCTGTGTAGCAAGTTCCAGTCAGGGCTTCATAGTGACATCCTGTCTAAAGAGAAAACAGAAGCCAGGCGGTGGTGGGCATGCCTTTGGTCCCAGCACCAGGGAGGCAGAGGCGGGCAGATCTCTGAGTCTGAGGCAGCTGGTCTACAGAGTGAGTTCAAGGACAGCCAGGACTACACAGAGAAACCCTGTCTCAGAAACATAAATACAGAAGCAAAAGCAGAACCAGGGAGTGGGGGGGGGGGGATGAAGGCACAAGGACCTAATGCTGTGCACCGTCATCCTGTGTTGCTGGGACTGTAACCTGGCACAGTATCCTGAAAACAGAATGACGATAAGAAACAGAAGTGATTGACTTTTTCACTAATCTTACAGAATAAGTTCAAGCTGGCATTTTTTTTTT
The DNA here is from genome assembly GCA_004025045.1 of Sigmodon hispidus. Lineage (NCBI taxonomy): Eukaryota > Metazoa > Chordata > Mammalia > Rodentia > Cricetidae > Sigmodon > Sigmodon hispidus. The sequence goes on along the minus strand of PVIH01001998.1, from coordinate 190,948 downwards.
CCAGAAAAAAATAGAAGTTACTGTGTCTAACCAAAGAATACAGCATTTGTGGGAACCAGCTGGGACAGACACTCAGGGTGTTACCAGCACGGGAGTGAGTGCCTTCAGTCAGAAGGAAAAATGGCTGACTATTCCCTTTCTGCAGTGCAAGGTCTTGCCTATGTAAACAAGGGGGGAAATACCTAAATCTGCACTGCCCCGTAGAACTATGTGAGCTTTAAAGTCAAGATTTCGTTATACTTTTAATATATTTGGTTTTTAATTGTACGTATGTGGGTATGTGCACATGTGAAGTGCAGGTACCCACAGAGGACAGAGACATCCAGTTCCCTGGAGCTGGAAGTATAGGCAAGGGTGAGGTGCTGATGAGGTTGCTGCAAACAAAATCCAGGTCCTTTTTTTTTTTTTTTTTTTTTTTAATTGATTTATTTATTATGTATACAGTGTTCTGTCTGCATGCCAGAAGAGGGCACCATGTCTCATTACAGATGGTTGTGAGCCACCATAAGGTTACTGGGAATTGAACTCTGGACCTTTGGAAGAGTAGCCAGTGCTCTTAACCCCTAAGCCATCTAGCTAGCTCTTCTACTTTATCTTTTGAAACAGCGTCTCTTGCTGAACCTGGAGCTCACCCACTTGACACAGGGAACATTCTGGCCTCCCTGGTGCTGGGACTATAGCATGTGCCATTCTGCAGGGTGTTTATGTTGGTCCTAGCAAATTTGAACTTTAGACCCCATGTCTGCATAGCGAGTACTTTGCAGACCAAGCCACCTTCCCAGACTCCAAGATGGAGCCACACTAAACCAGTGGCCACTGTACTGAACCTCAGGTGTGGAGTATTTAATAACCCGAGGCTGAAGAGATGGTTTGGGCGGTTAAGAGCACTTGCATCTCTTGGAAAGGACTCAAATTCAATTCCTATCCCCATCAGGTGGCTCACAAGTACCTATAAGCCCAGTATCTAGGCTCCATGGGCACCTGTACAAAATTGCCTACAGATACATACATACAAATAAATAAATATAAAACCTTTTTTGTTTGTTTGGTTTTAGATTTTTAAAAAAAAAACAAAACAAAACAAAACAAAAAAACCCAAAATACTTTTTTATTTATTTATTTGCCTTGGTGTTTGCCTGGAACTGGAACTACAGACAGTTGTTAGCTGCCATGAGGGTGCTTAGAATTGAACTCAGATCCTCTGGAAGAACATTCAATGCTCTTAACCACTGAGCCATCTCTCCAGCCCCAGGTTTTAGTTTTTCAAGACAAGTTTTTTCTGTGTAGTACTGGCTGTCCTGCAACTCACTCTATAGACCAGGTTAGCCTCAAACTCAGAGATTTCCCTGCCTCTGCTTCCAAGTACTCTGATTGAAGGCATGTTAAAGGATTAAAGGTGTATGTCACTACTGCCTGTCTAATATAAAATCTTTTAAGATATGTAACAACCCATAGAGAAGTGGCAGGAAATGGGAATCGGGAGGATATTCTGGTATGGAGGACCGCTCTTTTTCTTGCCCGATTCACTCTGTGGTCCATGCCCAGGCTGACTTACTGCTGCCCATCTCCAGCATCCTGCTGTCCCACCCCCGAAAGCAGGGTGCCCAGGCCATGTGCATCCCAATGCAGCTGTGGAGAGCAGGAGGTGATGTTTGGGGCCTCAGTCACTTTCCCTTCCAGGAAAGAGCCATCAAAGAAAGGATGTTTATCTCTAGGAAGCAGGATGTGCCCTGGCTTGGCTTGGGCAGTGTTGGCCTGGCTTGGCTGACCTCTGGGAAAGGTGGGTTAAATGGTCAGAGGATTAAAGAGCTGTCTTGGGTCAGGATTCTCCTCTTTGCGATCAGCATTGGGTTGGGGCTTCCTGGGGAAAATTTTGAAGCTAAGCTTGTGCTGACCCCCATTCCTAAGTACCCAGGGAACACCTGGCCTGGGCTTCTGACTTTGGGAGACATGGTGTTCAACTGTCCCTTGGGGCAAACATCTCACCAGGGAGTTGGTAAAATGGATTCTGATCCCAATCATATTTCCTAAGCCCGTGCTCCTCAGCCTCTCTAACCATAGGTCTGCCAGAGATGGACTCCCAACGAGCTGTGACAGGGAGTGAGGACATTTGACCTGCCCCTTTAATCCCCTCCTGTAAAACAGGGGTTTTCATGACATCCTCCTACACTGTTGCCTTAAGATGCAGAAGCATACTTGTCTGTCCTCCCTGCCGTGGTGCCAGACATACAGAAGGTCCCAGTAAAGAGGGATAGTTGGCAGCCATCATTTTTCTTTGCACACAGTTAGTTGAAGGCAGTACCTTGTGTTCCTGGCCCTTGAGTGACGCCTTCCTCTTCCTTTTTCCCTCTTGTCTCACAGTATTGGAGTGGCCAAGCTGTGCCTGAGGGAGGAGCAAAAGATGGGCTTTCACCTGCCTGGAGTGTCTTTTGGCAGGCTGTCCTGTGAGCATCTGACCACCTCAGAGCTCCAAGGATGCTGGCTGGAGGCCAGTCTCTGTTGGGTAGGTGTGGTTACCAGTCACCTGCTTGGCCAAGAAGAAGGGTTGAGCACCAGGAAACAGCTGCTGGGGAGTGAGATCTCTCTTCTGGGGGTGGGAAGTGTGGGGAACAGGTGATTGGTCTATTCAGATCTAGGAATAAGTATTTAATCTGACAGAGAGCATATGGATCTGTAGTTACAGATTTATATATTTTTATATTTTATGTATATGATTGTTTTGTTTGCAAGCATGTGAGTGCACTCAGTGCCTGTAGAGCCCAGAAGAGCATCGACAGTTACAGATGTGAAGAGCTATGTGGGTGCTGGGAATCGAACCAGGTCCTTTGGAAGAGCTGACAGCGCTCTTGCTGTTTTTATGTTAATAGAATGCCCACTCTTTCCTCCTGGACTCTAGCACAAACTATGAATCTTGGGGATGGACAGATGTGAGTAGGAGAGAGCCTGTACCTGTGTAGAGCCACTGGTCCTTGTTGATGGCTTGTTCTTGTATATGCTGAGCCCTAACAATGGAGAGTTTTATGCTGTTTTGAAATTAAAGTCTTTTCCTTAAGCCTCTGATGGCTTTGGGATTTATTAATATTATTATTATAAACAGTTTCACCACATTAAAGGGAACTTTTGGGGAGGAGAGGCTGGGGAAATAGTTCAGTCCGTAAAGTGTGTGTGTGTGTGTGTGTGTGTGTGTGTGTGTGTGTGTGTGTGTGTGTGTGTGTGTGTGTGTGGTAAGGGTGCCTGCTGGCAAGCCCAATGACCTGTTGCATCCCCCTGGGCCATACACGGTGGAAGGAGAGAACTGGTCCCTCCTTTCCTATTGTGCCATAGCACACACATGGCATAAAACAGCCACCTCTGCCTGCCCTGTGCTAGGATGAAAAGCGTGCACTACCACGCCTGGCCTTAGCCTGGTTCCCTCTTGGTTTCCGTGACTGCATACCCGAGTGGAGCTGGTTGGTTTGTGACCCCCTTCCCTTGTGTGCTGCTGCCTGCTGTTTAGAGAACTGTTCCTGTGGCTGCTGCGTGGCCTCTGCAAACACCCCACCCCGACCTCACCCCTCCTGGTTTGTGACAGTCCATGACCCTTACGCTTCCTCATTTTCTTGGTCCACCCCTTACTGCTAAGCATCTGGTTCTTTCCAGCTTGTGCTCTTGTGAATAAGGCTTTGCCGGTGAATATTTGTGCACTTGGGACTTTTTCTCCTTGACACAGTTCCATGGGGTCTGTGTCTGTCCAGATGTAAAGTGGCTGAGTTACTCTCTCTCCCACTTTGTGGATGCCCCTTGGCCACCCTGTCCTGAGGTTAGTATTAGGATGTGAGCAGTTCTTGGGACCAGGTGCTGCGACTCTCTCTGCCTTATAGAAATGCGCCCCTCCTGGCTCTATGTTGTATAGGTTGATAGAAGACACAGGAAGGTCCAGCCTCGCTGTGGTAGTGACCCGATTGTGAGTGTTACTTGGGAAAACGTTCAGATTGTTCAGAGGTCTGAGCTCTAGGACCACCTGGGTCTCTAAACTCCATGATCTTTGACAAGTCACCTGCTTTTACCCTACCCCATCTGCAGCCTGGTCAGGCCACTGGGTTGGATCATGTCTGTGACCCCAGGGAGCTACACTTTAGCATCCACCCCCTACCCCTAGGCTATGTGACAAATCCAGCCGTGCGTGGGAAGGGCACAGCAGAGCCATCACAGATGTCCTTTGTGTCTTCAGTGGACTGACTCCAGGTCCCCTGGGATGCCAAAATCCACAGATGCCAAAGTCCCTTCCATGAGACAGCCTAATATTTGTGTATATCTCATGTGGTCTAAATCTCTAGATTCTCACAACACCAAATGTGATGTGGATGCTACGAAAAAAGTTGTCTTGTTTTGTTCAGGAAAGAAGGGTGGGTTGGGGTTGTACATGTTCAGTATTTGTGTGTGTGGTGCAAGGGGTGTGCTCACCTGGACACATGTGTAAAGGCTGAGGTAGACATCAGAGTGTCTTCCTTGTTTTTCTCCCTTTAAAAAAAAAAAAAACCCTTCATTTTATTAGTGTAATAGTCTTTACATGTGTCTGTACTTGATGGTTGCTTGGGGAGGGAGGGGCATGTTCTTGTCATAGTGAGTGTGCCTGAGGTCAGAGGCTATTCCATGGAATTGGTTCTCTTCTTCCCCGTTTCTATGGGTTACAGGGATTGAATTCAGGGTGCCAGGCTGGTGCAGTGGGCGCTCCACATTACTTTTTAAAAACTTCTTTTATTTTATTTGGGTGTTTTGTGTGCCTATATGTATGTGTACCATATGCATGCCTGGTGCCTGTGGAGGCCAGAGGAGAGGATTGCATCTTTTAGGACTAGTGTTACCAACAGTTGTGAGCCGCCATGTAGATGCTGGGAATCAAACCCAGCCATCCCAGCCTTTGACCACTGAGCCATCGCTCCAGCCCCTACCTTACTTTACTTTGCAAAACAGGCTTAGTCTCTCACTAAACCTGGCCGACCAGGGAGCTCCTGAATTTGCTCATCTCTGCCACACACATGTGAGCCAAGGGTTGAACTCAGATTCTCCTGCACAGCAAGTGCCTTACCTTCTCCACTGAGTCGGCTCCGAGCCTGTTTCTGAGCACTCTGAATCTGTGGGGAATCCACAAATTTAGAAGGCTGGCCATCTATTGATTTTATTTTCTTAAAAAGACAAAAACCTAAATGGTTGTCAGTTTGCACATAACCTCTGTGCTGAGCTGAGTGTGGTAGCACATGCCATTCACCATAGCATGCCATAGCACGTAGGAGGCAGAGGCGGGTAAATCTCTGAGTTCGAGGTCAGCTTGGTCTATGTAGCGAGTTACAGCACAGTCAAGGGCTTCACAGAGAAACCCTGTCTAAAAAAAAACCAAAAAACCAAAAACCGAAACCAAACCAAACAAAAACTCCAAAAATTGTGTACACATACGAACACATAAAGGACACTGTAGGTGCGTGTTTCTTACGTGCTACTTCCACACTTTTGATATTGCACCTCTATTTTAGCCGATGGAATCTAGAAAAGGAATTAAAATATGACTTCCGCCTGTGGTCTGGGCTAAGTCTCTTAGTGTGGTATTCCTACGTTCCTATCTCTGAAAGCCTGATTCTTTTACCCGACCCAGGTATTTTAGAAAGATGTTTGTCGTGGGGTAGGAAGTGGGGATCATGATGTCAAGATAGTGATCTTCGTGGTTCCATCCCCAGCTTTTATTGCTCAGGCCAGAGGGTATCTTAAGTCAGTACATCCTAAGCTCCTTGTACAAACAGCAAATACCAGACTCTGTGTCAGCCGCAATCGCTGCACAGACCCCTTAGAAATCCTCCCCTTTAACAGTGTGTGGCAAAGTCCCCACGGCTCTGCTGGCCCTCAGCTGCCCCAGCCCTTGCCTCTTCCTTCTTTCTTCACTTCATAAAGGCTAGTGAATGTTCCAGAAAATACCAGATCTTTCTCTACTGACAAAAGCCAGAGCTGCTAGTTTCTCTGGGAGAGGTGTGGCCTGCAGCAGGCTGGTTTTCTTGCCCCTAAGAGATGTGAAGAAACACCGGACATTTGGACACTTCATCTTTGGACAGACTTAAGTTCTGCCTAGGGGCAGGTACAGCATTGTCTCTGTGGGGAAAGGCATGACTCAGCTCTGGGAAAGGATGCCTGGAGTCCCCATGGAGGCTGCCCTTTGATCCGCTATGGACCATCATCAACTCCTATTGGCCACAACATTCCCAGAATATATCCTCCCCAGCCACTCTCATGGCTTGCCTCCTCCTTGCCCTGAACTCCAGAAAAAGTTTATCCTGACTGGATTTCTATTTCCCTTCCCCCATGGTTTCCAGATCCAGTGCGACCAGGAACTTCCCAAGGTCTTTGGTTTATATTCTACAAAGGACAAATCTCACCTGGCCTGTCCTCAGACCAAGTGGATTTTCATTCTATCTTCCAAATTCTACAAGTGTGTTCCTACCCCAGGGCCTTTGCACATGCTGCGTGGTTTCTGCCTGCCCAGGTTTGACTGGCTACGTCCACTTACTCAGGGTTGGGGGGGGCACTTCCCCCTTTTTCCCACTTCCACACTTGCTCCCATCACCCGGTCCCTTTGTTACACACCCCATCCCCCACCCTCTCGTCTGTGTCTTGGGAATGATAATGTGCTGTTTTCAGGGCCTGGAAGAATACAGTCATCCCTTAGTATTCATGGGTGGTTGGTTCTGGGACCCCCCCCCCCATAGCCAAATCCCAGTTGCTTGGGTCTTTTGTTTAAAATTGCATGGTTTGCATATAACCTGTGTTTGTCTACCTGTGTCCTTCAAGTAGACTCTGGGTTCCTTGTGCACACACAACCCGTGGGAATAGTTGATAGATAGAGCTGTGCCATCTCGTTCACAGTAATCATAAGGGATTCTGTGCTTGTCTGGTGCAGCTGTAGATTTTTTCCCCTGTAAAAGGTTCTTATACACGGTTGGCTCAGTCTTTCAGTGCAGAAGGAACAAGTAGACAGCAATGGTCCAGTGTGAGTACCGAGGGGGTCTGCAGTGACACAATAAGGGACCGAATGAGCAAATAAATGAATGGTAAATGAAACCTCTTCCAGCCAAGGGCTAAAGTTACCCTACTTAGTGTCTCTTCCATCTGGCCACATTGCCTAGAGCTGGCCTGGGGGAGAACCGGGAAAGAATTGATGGAGGGGGCGTGGCTGCCCTTGGCTGTGGTGGTGGGCGGTGATGCTTGTGTAACTCTGTATACTGACTGGGGTGAGCCTCCGGTCAGCTGCAGAGGGGAAGGCCAGTCCTCTTGACTGTCTCCGGAGCATATCTCTGGCTCCTGCCTAGGGCTGGGATGCCAGGAACAGGCCATTGCCTGGGTATTAGAGTGAGGTACTGCTCGATCGATCGCTTTGTCAGTCTGCTGGCCAGTCTGGAAGGATACTTTCCATTGTTCGTCCTGCCAGGGAAGGTGGTCCAGGTCCAGACAAGGGCTGTGTTGTGTTCCTGGAGTCTGTTGGTGGATGGGCTTGTTGATGGCATCCTAGGGGAAGGTGCTGGCTCATGAAAGCATTGCCCTCTAAGGCTCAAGAGAACTCCGGAGCATTGCAAGCTGCTGGCTGGTTTTCCTATCCAGGAAAGTGGGATGTGGCCTCCGTGTGGAATGGGTGTCCACCTGGTCTCATGGGACAACCTATTTTAGCCACTTCCACAGAGCTGAGTCATGGCGTTTAGGACGGCTTCTCCCAAAGTCGCAGTCCCTGTGGTCCATCCCTTTCAGAAGTGAGATGAAGGCATCCAGGGCCAACCCCAGGCAGGCCCTCACCTTCTGTTTCTCCCTAATGTCCCTGACCACCTCCTCAGTCCCCCAAAGCCCCATCTGTTAGAAGCTTGGTGACGCGCTCTTACTCGGGCCTTTGAAGCCAACCCTTCAGACACCTTATGGGCTCAGTTTTCATTGACCCTAAAGCCTACTGTGTGCTGTCATATGTGTGTGAACTCTGAGAGCCCAGAGGACGAGGCCTCATCTCACCCAGGCTACTGGGGTGGCTGGAAATCAGGACCTCTAAACACTCTCTTGCTAGATACTGAAAATGGTTTACCCCAAGTTACACAGTCTGTACCCAGTCTTGGGAGCAAGATCACTGGAAATAGGTGGCATTGCCTGGACCTGTCATTGTTTTTAGGAGACAGAGAAGGGGCACTAGGTGTGGCCTAGGATGGCATGCATTAGTGTGGAATGTCACGTGGATTTTTCACTAATTGTCCCTATTCTTCCTTTTTCTATGGCCCTCCTGTGTTGGAGGAGATGAGCAGTGGGGTGGTAAAGGCTCCCCCCTTCCCCTGGTTATTTAGGATCTAGATACTCAGTCCCTCTGGGTGGCTGTGGAGGCATCTCTGGAGAATCCTGGGCTGCCAAGCCTGTGTTCCCCACCTTTTCTTTCTAATGAGCTCTTCAGCTGGGGAAGCACAGTGTGGTCAAGCTTGAGGGGTGTTCTAGACTTACAGTGAAGCCTTTTCACAAATCACTATGATCTCGGGTGCCCCCTCCTGCCTCTACCTTGCTCTCATGTTCCTGGTCTTTTTTTTTTTTTTTAAGATTTATATATTTATTATGTATATAGTATACAGAAGAGGGTACCAGATGTCTACATAGATGGTTGTGAGCCACCATGTGGTTGCTGGGAATTGAACTCAGGTCCTCTGGAAGAGCAGTCAGTGCTCTTAACCTCTGAGCCACCTCTCCAGCCCCCTGTTTTCGTTTTTTGTCTCCCAGAGAATGTGGGGAGTGTGTGTCCTGACGATGTCAGGTGCCATGTCCGGGGGTGGGTACCTGGATGCTTCTTGTATCTTAACAGTAGAGACTAGGGGTGCCGTGGGTGCCCTGCCCTCAGCCAATACTACCCCCACTTAAAAACAAAAGGACTGTCCCCAGACTGTCTCAGGCTTCCCTAGAATAATGCAACTATTTTTAGATGGCAGTAGGCTCCTTCCTCTGGACCTTCTTGGGCACATGGCAGGGAGGGCACTCTCTTGGTGATGGGCATCGAGCAGAGCTCTAATAAAGGACCCAGAATCAGGAGAACACCTCAGCAGGTACCCACCCTGGGCTGGCTTTGCTCGCTGGGGTGTGAACCCAGCCGAGGCTGAGTCACACCTCATTGACCCTGCTTTCTCATCCAGAAGATGAAGAGCCTGGGCATCCCTTCCAGCAGTGTGGGAGTCTAGCAGGCTGGTGGGGAACCTTCTGTTCATAGCAGCAGAGACACCAGAGGGGTTGCCAGGGTCACATTGTAATGACAGACCATGCCTCCTTTTTTATTCCTTCCCTTCCTAATTTGGGTGTGGGGAGCTGGAGAGATGACTCAGTGGTTAAGAGCACTGGCTGCCCTTGCAGAGGACCCTGGTTTGATTTCCAGTGCCCACATGGTGGACTCACAGCTGTAACTCCAGTTCCAGGGATACAACGCCCTCTTGTGGCCTTTGTGGACACTGCATACATGTAGTACACATACATACATACATACATACATACATACATACATACACACCCCACACACTTAGAAAGAAAAATGTGTGTGATGCACACATCACACTGCAGTCCACGTGTGGAGGTTAAAGGAACCTCTCCCCTTGTTTGAGACAGTCTCTTGGTAACCACTGTGTAGGCCAGGCTAGCGTGCTTCCATGTGTCTGTGGATTCTCTTCCCATCTCTGGAGATGCTAGGATGCAGACATGTCTAGCTTTTCATCAGTTCTGAGGACCCAAACTCCGGGTCCTCACACTCGAGTGGTAAGCATTTTACCCACAAAGCCATTTCCCTAGTCCTTTTTTGTTAGGCTGAAGAGAATTTTCCTCACTCTTTGGCTCGGAGCTCTGCCTGGCTCCGCTTGTTGCTTGCTATGAGGCAGCAGTATGATTGCTTGGGTGTTGCTCTCAGTGCTGGAGATGGCTATCAGACTGTTTGACATGGAATAATAGACTGTAGTGGGGGAGGTGCAGAGAAGAGCGTACAGAGGTCAAGCTAGGAGCCCAGGGGCTGTGCTAGGACTGGGGTGATTGGGGACTACACTTTAAGTGTTTGAAGTCCAATTATATGACACAACAGTGCTGGACAGGATTTAGAACCGAGACCTGTTAGAACCCTCTGAAAGCTCATCGCTGGCAGGGACAGAATGATGTAACAGGTGCCTGGTAGGAGAGGGGACATTGAAAATGCTCTGTGAGGCAGGAGAACTAGCTCTGGAAATGGAGGCTTCCGGGGGCAGCATGGTTTCCGCTTGCGGTTGTTGGTGGCATGGGATGATGGGGTGCTGGAACAGGATACCTCGTATCAGGTGAGCGAAGGGAAGTGTGGGTGCCAGTGGCTTTCAGGAGGGCGGCAGAGAGAGACTTGGGGAGTTGGCAGGTCACTGTGGTCAGGGTTTTTTGGGGAGTGGGTGGTTGTTTAGAACAGAGCAAGAGTTATGGGCCAGGCAGGAAGAGCATTTAAGCGATAGTCAGGGACAGGTGGTCTGGGTGGCCTGCCTTGGGGCAACGGAAGCAGTGGAAGCCTGCCAGCCCTCACTGAACCCTGCAGTGGGACAGGTGGGCCTTGGTAAAACCTAGCTCGTTAGCTCTCAACTGGATGGGGAGAGGTCAGACACGGGGCTCCATCTCTCACCATCCTGCCCAGCTGTGCTCGGAAGAGGGTGCCTGGCTTGGGACCTTGACTCTGAACCTTCCTTGTCAGAGGCAGAGCTTGGGGCCCCACAGTAATGTCACAGGCAGGGATCTTCAAGTATGTGACACCCCACAAGAGCTGGAAGGCCAGGGAGCTGGTTCTGTTGGTTCCTGCATCCCCACCCCAATTCTGATTCAGAGAGAGAGCCAGGCCGGCCAGCCGCCCACATGTGTGGAAGTGACAGGCAGCATTTGGGCCTGGCCTGACCATTCTGTTCTCGCTGACTCAGACTGAGGTGGCCACCACCTCCTCAGAGATCCAAGTTAGATTGCAGGAAGTTCTTGTCCACCACCAGCTGTCAGGACCTTTGTGACTGTAGCTGCCATTCAAAGTGGTTTGTTCAAACAGCATTCCAGCTTAAGCAGGAGTCGGGGATTGGAGGAGATTATTTTCCTCTCAAGTGTCAGAGAAAATATGTCTCTGATACCAAACTCTAGCCTAGTTTATAAATACTCTTCCATGGTTAAGAAGCATGTGTTAGAGAAATGTCAGTTAGGAAATAGCTTTGATGGGAAATCAGGGGTTAAATGATGGTCCTTTGGTGGGTGGACATTGTCTGTATTAACCCTTTGCCTCCTGTTCTCTTTTTACAGCCCTCTGATTGCCCTGTCTGTTCACTTGCTGGACTTCCGATCTGACCCCACACCTGCCTGTTACCTTGGAAGAGCCTGCCTCCCGTCCTGGCCAGCACAATGCCCATCCTCAAACAGCTGGTGTCCAGCTCTGTGCACTCCAAGCGCCGCTCACGTGTGGACCTCACAGCTGAGATGATAAGTGCCCCTCTGGGTGACTTCCGCCACACCATGCATGTGGGCCGGGCTGGAGATGCCTTTGGAGATACCTCCTTTCTCACTAGCAAGGCAGGTGAGGCTGACGGTGAGTCCCTTGATGAGCAGGCCTCATCCTCATCCTCCAAACGTAGCCTCCTGTCCCGCAAGTTCCGAGGCAGTAAACGGTCACAGTCCGTGACCAGAGGGGACCGGGAGCAGAGAGACATGCTGGGCTCCCTGAGGGACTCAGCACTGTTTGTCAAGAATGCCATGTCCCTTCCTCAGCTCAATGAGAAGGAAGCCACTGAGAAAGGCTCAAGCAAGTTACCCAAGAGCTTGTCATCCAGCCCTGTGAAGAAGATAGATGCTGTAGATGGTGGCCCGGAGACAGGTTCAGGGGAGATGGCTCCCCATCGGAATGGAGCCTCAGGCCCCCACTCTCCTGACCCACTCCTTGATGAGCAGGCCTTTGGGGACCTGACAGATCTACCCATCATGCCCAAGGCCAGCTATGGGCTGAAACATGCTGAGTCCATCATGTCCTTCCACATCGACCTGGGGCCCTCTATGCTGGGCGATGTCCTCAGCATCATGGACAAGGATGAGTGGGACCCAGAGGAGGAAGAGGGTGGCGGTTACCGTGACAAAGAAGGCTCCAGCAGCATGGTCCAGGCTCCTCCTCTGCTGGAGGTAGCTCCTCCAGTAGGAAGACAGGAAAGCAAGGCCAGCTCGGACCAGGCCTCCATGCTACCCCCACATGCTCTGGAGGATGATGGGTGGGCGGCGGCAGCCCCCAGCCCCAGCTCAGCACGCAGCATGGGCAGCCACACCACACGGGACAGCAGTTCCCTGTCCAGCTACACCTCAGGCATCCTGGAGGAGCGCAGCCCAGCCTTCCGAGGCCCAGATAGGGCCCAGGCTGCCGCCCCAAGGCAGCCAGACAAGGAATTCTCCTTCATGGATGAGGAGGAAGAAGATGAGATCCGGGTTTAAGCTGGACAGAAAGTTGACAGTTGCTCCCACAACTCTGGGCTGCATCTTTTCCCTGTTGCTGCCTTCACTATGACCTTTGACCTTCCTATGTAGGTGCAGCTAAGAGCCTCATATTGGAGTAGACCCTGGACCTCGGGGATTGGGGTACCAGGGAGGTAGGTAGCATGGGTACTGATGGCCTGACTGGTCTGTCCTTCCTCCGCCGCAGCCTGGGACAGAGCTATGTCCCAGCAGGAATCCATTCTCCTCTCTCTGGGCCCCTTGCTTCCAGCCTGGCCTCAGATGAATGCAGATGTTAGCTGGTGTTCCTGCAGCAATGGCAGGGCAGCCAGGTGTGGCCTTCTCTCCAAGGTCATGAACACTTGGCTCCCCTTTGTACCTGGTGTCTGATACCTACCAGGGAGGAATGTGCAGCAGGAAGCAGGGTTACCCACACATCCTGGCTCCTCTTTCTGCCCCTGGTTCTTCACTGGAAGCCTGGTGCTCTTTGGGTTCAGCTGGAGCAGGGGACAGCCTCAACCAATACACTAAATGTAGTCCTTCCCAGGGGCCAGGACAGGGTGGGGAACAGAAGCAACTCCCCCAGCCCTTCCTCAGCGACACTAGGAACAGGAAGGGCTAGCTCTGCTCTACGGGTGCATTTGTTTGTTGTAATTATGTTTAAACCTGAATAGAGCAGTGTCAAAATCCCCTACCAGGAGAGTATATCCTGTTAGTAAGGTGGTTTCAGTTGCACACTGTTTAGCTTACTCAAATCTGGATGTACAGAATCTGTCCAGGTTGAACTATGGGGGGCAGCCATCACCGATGTTTGTCCATGAACCCCCACCTTCAATAGCTGTTAACAGCTGATTGAGGACTATGTAGGAAAGTTCTGGAATATGATCGTTAAATAATGCATTGTTTCCTGGAGTGTGAGCTGTGTTTTGACTGGGTGCCTCCCGCCGAGGGGGTGGGGTGGGGGGTGAGTGGGGATGACAGACAGGGTCCACTCTCAACCTATCTCAACTACAAAGGCCAGGACTCGAGTGAGCTATGGGCCAGGCTTAGCAATACCATATTAGATTTGAATTCCAGGTTGATGAAAGTGGGTTTTTGTTTGTTTGCTTTTTGAAACACAGTCTCCCTCTGTAGCCCAAGCTGGCCTCAGACTCACAGCAAAGCCTGAGGTTACAGGCATGCACCACCACCCCTGGCTGTTTTGTTTGTCTGCAGTCTGTTTTGCTAGGCTCCTGTAACTACCCAGAACGGGAGTAGAAGCAAGGGCCTGAGCCCCAGGGCTGATAGCTCATTACTTTGCTGTGCTGGGAACAGGCTGGTCCACCTCCTGGTCTAGCATAACCAGTGGGAGTCTGGAGGAGAGAACAAGCTAAATTACAACAGGCTTCTGGCCAGATGAGGGTGGTGGCCTGCCATGGGCTACTCTGCTTCCAGAGTCCTCCCAGATCCTGACCCTGAAACACTCACTGGGCTCCTGACTGGTGCTCCTACGTAGGTAGGCCTTGACAGAGCCATAGACCTGTGCTCTGGCCAGCAGCACACACCCCCTCCTAATCTACCTGGTCAGTTCTAGACTCTAAAACTTTGTATTTTTTCCATGACATTGATAAAGCAGTAAGAAAACATTAAAATTTCCTCCTAGCACTCCTGGTGTCTGGCTCTTTCCTGGGGTCTTATTTCAGGATGCAGGGAACTCGTCGGTGTCTCTGGCAATATCAGGAGCTTGAATCATTGGTCACACCCAATCCGTAGAAGGAAGGACAGTGAATGCTGGTGCTCGGTTCACTTTCTCTGCACCCCAGGAGCCCAAGCCAGGGAATGGTGTCACCCATAGTGGGTGGGTCTTCCTACCTCAAGTCACCCCACAAAGCTCTCCCTGCTACATACTGGTAGACACTCACAAAGCCATTCTCCTTGGCAATTGTAGGTCTTCTGTAGTTGACCATTGAGATGAACCATTATGGTCAACCAGGGGCTCCTGGCCTCATGAGTCTCAAGGTAGCCTCGTGTGCCTCTCAGCTTGCGTAGGCCCTGCAGGCTCTGGGACTCTGCAGTCCCCACTGCTACCTACCAGTTAGGGGCCCATTGGTCACTGAGCCTCTCCTTTCCTTGACCTTTTATGTAAAATGGGAGTGCTCCAGCTCATTGAGGTGCAGGGTATTTTGGGTGTTTCTGGGATAGGTGCTGCTCTGTTCAGAGGGCCCAGGAGTGATTCAGGACACTGCCACTCCCAGGACTGCAGAAAGCACAAATCTTTCTGCCATTGTCTTGAAGAATGGACCTCCACATGGCATGCTTTGGGCTCAGCCTCAATGCCTAGTCAGGTAGGATCTCCATATGCCAGTGGTCAGCCACTCAGGCCATAAAGAGCCACCGAGGCCACTGCAGCATTTGGAACCATCAAGGCAGCTCCAAAGCTGCATGTCAGTGTCCAGATAGAACCACCGGAGATCATTAGTTGACAACATCTGGCCCTTTCAGCACCTCCCCTAGGCGCATCTCTGGAAATGAGGTCAGGGTGCGTCTGCCCTGGGTGTGGGAACCAGGTGACCCCTCCACCCACAGTCCTGGCTCCTACTCAGACCCCGCCTCTCTCACTCCCACACTCTAACAGCCTGGGGTGGCTCTAGAAGAGGGAGCGTGGCCTGAACAGGGCCCCTGCTTGCTCTCTGGAAATTTAAGGAATTCTTGAGCTGAGTTCTGGCTGAGTCCTTGGACATCTACAAATAAATGCAGCTTTCCTATTCATTCTCTCCCTGGGAAGCAATTAGAGCATAATTAGAGTGTCACCCAATGCCTCTCTGTCCCCAGACAGGCTCATTAAGGCTACTGAGAGACATGTTTAATGAGTTAAGAGTAGGGTGGGGCACACATAGGAGCCCTCTGAGAATATAGGGACCACTCTGACCTGGAGCCTGTCTTCAGTGATTTGGATAAGAAGGAACCATTGGGGTAATGGAGTAAGAGATGTCCTTCTCTCCCAGGCCCTCTACCCACCCTGGCCTGACCTAGGGTTTTGGGGAATCTCGGGAGAAGCCAGCAGCAGTGGCAGCATCTCTTTTGGCCTCTCTGCTCTCCGCCATCTAACTCACTCACATGGTTAGTTGTTTTCAGCCTCGGCGGCTTTGCAGTGATGATGCATTGAGCAGGTTTGTACACTGAGCTACAGCATCCCTTGAGTGTGGATTATGGTTGATAGAAGGCCCTTCTCTACCATCCCGCCTTGGTCTGTGAATTGTTCCTGGGACACCCAGGGGTCCCACACAGCAAGCAACATCTCCCCCCTCCTCTTCTCAAGCTGACCTTGATTTCTGATAACATGCTCTTAGCCTCCAAGATGCAGGTGAGACCCGCCAGCCTGACTCAGTCAGATCTCAGATATTCTGTGGGACCCCTTCTACCTCCCCAGATGACTTGAACTGTCATTTTAATTCAGCTCTTAGCTAAGATTTTCCAAAACCGGAGGGGACCACAAGGCTTCTGGCCTAATAACAAGCCAATTTGGGGTCCACGGTCTGCCCTGCTCCGACCCAGGCCTTCAGGAATGCTCCCTCCCACCCCCAAAGTGTTCTGTTCCTGTCTTGAACCCATATTATCCTGTCCTATTAATGTGATGGGGGTGTGTGTATTGGTGTGACTGCCACACATCAGGACCATTCTTAGGATTTGGTCTCACAAGTGTTGTGCAGCCTTTATGAATTGAAAATATTCATAGTGGGGCTGGAGAGATGGCTCAGAGGTTAAACACACTGAAGAACTTCCAGAGGTCCTGAGTTCAATTCCCAGCAACCACATGGTGGCTCACAACCATCTATAATGACATCTGGTGCCCTCTTCTGTATAATGTATAATAAACAAATAAAAAGACTGTCATAAATAACTTTTTAAAAAACGTATTCATAGCACATCCACTTAAATTTTCTGAAATTGTTATTTGGGGACTGATGTGGAAATGTGTCACAGTGTACCTGTGGAGATCTGGAGATAACTTACAGGGGTTGGTTCTCTTCTTTCGCCATGAGGGTTGCAGGGATTGAACTCCGGTCATCTTAGAAGCAAACACCCTTACCAACCGACCGAGCCATCTCAATGGCCACAGCAGAGCTGGTGAGGCAGCTAAGATGAGGGAACTAGGGACCCCATGCAGCTGGTGAACTGAGGAGTCAGGACACACTAGAATGGCCGCTGGGAGTCATTGTTCCCAACTAGGGCTTCTAGCAAAACGATTTGCACACGGGGACCTAAATGAGCAGGTAAGAATAGTGCCCAGCAGGCAGTACCTGGCAGAGGCCTGGCTGGCATCCTGCTGGGGTTTAAAGTCATAGTCTAAGGAAAATTGGCAACTCCTGGCACTGAGGCTGCTGGCTCTGCCCACCAGGCAGTGAAGGACCCTTCACTTCCCAGGTTCACCTTGTCTGTCCCACCCCAGCCAGGCTGGACCAGGGCAATGATCAAGCTTTTTGCCTCGAGCCCACAGTCTCAGGTATAGTCTAAACTGGTCCTATATGTTCCTTTTTAATCCCATCATCCTGCACACTCAGGCCCTTCCTCTCCACCAAGACAACACACCCTCGGGGAAGAAGATGGAAGGAATGGAAGAGGTCAGATCTTGACATCCGGGACTTTTAGCATTGTTGAAGCCTCAAATCTGGTTTCTGAGTTCCCATGTTACAGATGAGAAGACAGAGACTGGAGGGAGGGGCCTGAGCAGTACAAAGCAGAGAAACTTGCCAGGCTGGCTTTGGTTCATCCAGCTGGATGAGAGGGACACATGAGCTCTGTTCATCCCATCTGGGAGAGCGTTAGGAACTCGGGAAAGATGGAGGGGGGACGGCCTTCACCGGTGTGCCTCCCAGCCCTGGAACCGCCCTGTAAGATCTTGTCAGAGACCTTCCTATCCTCTCCACTCTTGAGTAGGCAGTCCTTCATACCCTGGACCACAGCCCTAACCTGTGTACATCCATCCCTGGCCCAAGTTCTGATTTAGGATAAAGGGAAAACAAAATATTTATCTGCTCAGCCATCCTTCTCCCCTCTCAGGCTCCCCTAGGCCCGATGCTTCCTGCCATCGGCCAGATGGGAAGCTATGAAGAGAGCTTTGGGGGAGGAAGTCAAGCTTGCTGGCAGATGGACGTTGGCGGTTTGGCCTCTGCAACCTGTTGCCCACTTAGCTGCTGTTCCCCTGGAGAGAGACTCTTGGGGTGGGGTTGGGGGGGAGTCAAGGGTAGCTGTGGGCCTCAACTCCAGGAATCTAATCCCCAAGTTACACTAGGCAATAAGTAAACAAAAAGCCACCTGCCAAGGCCGCAGGGCTCTACTGAATTGTGTTTTCTTTTTATGCCCCACTTTGCTCCAGAATGATTTGGAGGCAGCTTATGAAGTTACAAAAAATACAATAGGGTAAAAATAGAACACAGAGAAAATGCTGGGACAAACAGTCCTATGAAACCTAGTGCCCAGGTGGGCCTGCACAGGGCTCTGAGCTTGTTGTCAAGACAGGGAAAAAACCTCCCATTTGTTGATTCACAGGGTTGAGATGGATGGGTGCAGATCAGTTTAGTGTTTTGTTTGTTGACACTAAATTCTAAAAGGAATTTTGGTCTTGGTTTGATTTTGTTAAGAACACTTGTTCTTGCAGAAGACGAGTTCAATTCCCAGCACCCACAGGGTGGCTCACCGCCATCTGATTCCCTGGGAGCCAATGCCTTGTTGTGACCTCTGAGGCACAAGGCACACACATAGTACAAATACATGCAGGCAAAACACTTGTATTTAAATATTTAAAAATAATTTTTAAAAGGGCTGGGTATAGTGGTCCACAGTTTTTATTTTAGCACTTGGGAGGAAAAGACAGATCTCAGTGAGTTTGAGGCCAGCCTGGTCTATTGCGTGAGTACCAGTCCAGCCTGGTCTACATAGTAAGTTCAGGCTCGACAAAGCTACATAGTGAGACCTGTCTAAAGTATTAGTATAAAATGATAGGTTTCCTGGTCCCTTAGGAAGAGCCATTTAGCCAAGCCCTAAGGGACAGAAGTCACCACATAAAGAGCAGGAGAAGCTCTTACTTAGCCAAGTGCACACAGTTGACCTGAGCATGGATACTGGCAACAGTGTTGGGAGGGGAAGACTGGACATGCCGGTATCTGGGGGGAAATGGTCTGCATTGTCAGCTCTCCATCACTGTAACAAAGGCCCAGGATTACCTTAGAAAGAAAAGGTTTACTTCAGCGCAGGTTTGGAGGTCACAGTTGAGTCTGTTGGTCCTGTTGTCAGGATTGGGTGGAGACCAAGCATCATGGTGGTACAAGTATACAAACTTCATGACCAGGGGGTGAAGGAGGAGAGGAAAATCCTGGGGTGAGTGTAGGAAGGTATTGTCCTTACCAATGGCAACCCCAGTGACCTAAAGATCTCCCAGTGGGCTCTGCCTTTTATAGATCCCACCACTCTCTATGGTACTGTTCCGAAGACAAAACCTTTAAAGACACAATGGCTCTTTAAGAAATGAATCTGTGGACTGGAGAGATGGCTCAGGGGTTAAGAGCACTGACTGTTCTAGAGGTACTGAGTTTAATTCCCAGCAACCACATGGTGGCTCGAAACACACAGACATAGACACATAGGCACATTCATGCCAGGCATGGTGGCACATGCCTTTAATCCCAGCATCTTGAGGCTGAAGATAGGTTACTGTAGCTGGTAGCTAGCCTGGGCTACATAGTGAATTCCCTATCTCAAAAAATTCAGTCACCAGCACTGCTGGGGTATAGTTCAATGGTGCAGTGTTTACCTAGCATGTGTACAGCCCTGGGTTAAATCCTTAGCACTGCCTTTCATGAAAACAAAAAATGTGAACACCAGAGGAGGTGACTTCCTCGGTCACCCTTTACCCTCTACGTTCATTCACTGTGTATGCACACGGTATGTGGACATGGCATTCGTGCCATGGCCATATGTGGAGGTCAGAAGACGGCTTTGTGGAGTCATCCCTCTCCTTCCAGCTTTTATGTAGGTCCCAGGGATTGAACTCAGGTCACCAGGCTTGCAGACAAAGCCCGTTTACCCCATGCCTTCTTATTGGCCCTACCTTAATATTTTTTAAGATTTATTTTATGTGTATAGGTGTTTTCTGCCTCCAAGTACGTATGTCTGTGCACCACACACAAGCAGTGTGCACGGAAGACAAAAGAGAGTGTCAGATCTTCAGGAACTGGAGTCACAGATGGGGGTAGCCGCCATGTGGATGCAGGGACCCAAATCTGGGTCCTCTGCACGGGCAACAAATGTTCTGAACTGCTGAGCCATTTCCAACACCTTCCTCTCTATTTTTTGACAAAATCTGAGTCAGGCCAGCTAGTGAGCTCTGGGGCCCTGCTTGCCTCTGCCTCCCCAGTGGTTTTTACATAGTTTCTGGGGTTCCAAACTCAGGTTCTTAAACTTACATGAGAAGCACTTCACCCACTGGGCCACCCCTGGCCTTTGGAGACAGGGTCTTATTTCTGAGGTCTTGTTTCAGGACCAGGCTATGTAGCCTTCTGCTCTCTCTGCCTCCACCCCCAGCATGCTGGGATTACAGGCATACACCGGTAACCACTACATTCAGACATTCAGTTAATTATGTGCTAGGGACAGAACCTAAGGTTCCTGCATTCTAGACAAGCACTCTACCAGCTGAACTATATAGCCCTATCTCTAGGACGTGTACTTTTAAAAACAGTCTGTTGTTAGAACAGCCCAAGCTGACAGAGATAGTGACCAGCTGTCTACTTGTCTGGAGAAAGTGCATCTGGACCAGTAAGTCATCAGCCAAGAGATGGAATCCACCACCTAGCCAAGGAGCCGGAGCCAGGGCAGCAGTGGGCTTGATAAACTCCAGTGGGAGGCAAAGTCACAGGGGACAGAAGGTCATGGAGGATGTGCCTGTACCCCAGGGTTATTCTAAGTCTCCTTCTCATATCCTGGCCCCAGGTCAGGGTGGTTTATTCAGGCGGAAAGGAGGGTCCACCCTCTGTCACCTGCTACTGCCACCCACGCCTACTGGGCAGCGTGCACAAAATGGGCACAATGGCTTCCCTGTCAATACTGGAGCCTGGAGGGTGTTTCTAGTTGTGCTGTCTGTCTGCTTTGTGACTCAATAATTATTTAAAGATAACAGGCCAGAGGGCAGTTGGTGGGGATGAAATGGAGTTTTTCTTGTGGACACAGTAGACCTCAAAGACAGATCAAATATGTGACCTCCGACTCACAATTAGTGAAGGGTGTCGAGGCAGGCAGGCCTGGGAGAATCATTTCTTCTAGGTCAGTGGGTGCAAATCCTCATGGATCCCTGTTGTATAACCATCCCCAGTCCTGGGTGGTCATGCTGCACCTCCTGGGAGGCTCAGACCATCCACTGGCTAGAAGTTTGCTAACAATTATGGTCTGCTTTGGCTTTTACAGGTTTATTTTAGAAAATACAGTGTGCTGGAGGCCTGGGGAAAGAGTCTTTCCCTTCTTTCCAGGACAGCCTTTCAGTTGCTGTAGATGTGGTGGCTTTGGCCTTCCTTCCAGAGTGAGTACAGGTTGTGCAGGCAAAGGACTGTGGTGATTTATTGTATATTTAATACAATTAGTTTGAATATCAGAGGACAGAATCATCCATAGCCAAGCCATGAAGGTCAGGGAGTGGTGACCCATGCCTTTAATCCCATCACTGGAGAGATCTCTAAATTCAAGGCCTAACAGCCAGGCAGTAGTGGCACACATCTAGTTCCAGCACTTGGGAGGCAGAGGCAGAGGCAGAAGAATCTCTGTGAGTTTAGGGCCAGCCTGCTCTACAAAGCAAGTTCTAGGACAGCCAGGACTGTTACACAGAAAACCCTGTCTCACAAAAATAAACAAACAAAAGGCTGGAGAGATGATGGCTTTGTCCTCTGATATTCCAGAGTAATTTTATTAAATATACAAAATTTCATCACAAAGGACTTTTTCTAAAATGCACATTAAATAGGACTATCACAAGGTAGGTATCTTTTGAGTGTGGCAAAGAGTTTAAGTTAGAGATCCTTCCCAAAGGCAGATCAGAAATGGCTTCTGTTGTTAAGCACTTTCTTACTGATATGCCTCCCAAGCCCTGAAGTGCTATGTGGCTGGGAATGGAACCCAGGCCACATATGCTAAGGACCAACTCTACAACTGGACTTCCTCTTCAGACTTTCTTCCCCTGACCCAAAACTAGTCTCAAACCAAAGTATAGGAAGACTTTCTTTTCCACGTTCACATAGGGACTCTGTCTCTAGACTTTTCAAGAACATAGGACCTAGGTAGGCATGCATGCCTTTAACCCCAGCACTAGAGGTAGAGGAGAGGCAGAGGCAGAGGAGAGGCAGAGAGGTAGGTGGATCTCTGTGAGTTTAAAGGCAGCTTCAACTACATAGTGAGCTTCAGGACAGCCAAGGCTGTATAGAGAGGCCCTGCCTCAAAAAACTGAAACAATGAGATGACCCTTTTGTCCACCTTCAAAGTTAGCAGGTCAGCATCTTCAAATCTGTATCCCTCTGCCTCCCTGATATTTCACTGCTGGGTATGGTAGCACATTTATGTAATGCCAGTACCTGAAGACTGAGGCAGGAGGATGGCCATTCAGAGGTATGTAGTGAGACTGTCTCAAAATAGAATACATGGCTCTTTATTGACTCTGTAAGGTCTCTTTGGCTATTTAAAATGACCAAGTCTCAGTTTCTGGAGACCAGGGCATGGGCCATCTTGCTGCTGCTCATGTTACAAGGCAAGTGGATATGCTTTGCTCATTCTGAGTCTCTCAGAGGAAGAAGCTGACATGTTCTTTAGGCCTGCCTCTGCCTTCTGAGTCCTGAGGTTAAGACTTTGTGACTTCACTCCTAGTGACAAATACTTTTTGCGCCTGTGAGTCAGTGAATGAATGAGAAGATACCTCCCAGGAACTAGTTAGGCCAGAGACTAGAAAGGGTATCCAAAGGACGATGGAGACCTGGGAAGAAAGCAGATGCAGCACCAGCTGGCCCCATTTACCCTTCTGTCAATCCCTTTTTTGTTGACAGTGGGGTCTGCAGCCTTCAGTGAGCGTCAGCTCATGAGGCTTCTTTTCTACAAAGATTGGGGGATGGTGTACAGAGGTAGGGCCTGTGAAGGTTTCTCTCTACACTCAAGACAGGCTCTGAGAAGGCACTGCTCAGCCTGAAGGGACTCTGGGCCCAGAATGAGAAGTAACCTCAAGACCAGGCCAGGACTTCTGGTTATAACAATGTAGAAAGAAAATGGAGGGACACCTCTGCAGACCTGAGCTTGCTTCTTAAGACTTCCAAAGATCCTAATGGTTTGATTCTTCAGCCCATAGGCCCACTCATAGGTATAAGCAATGGCCCAATCATATAGTATTAGGCCTCAGGGGCTTGTTTTACTTGTCCAGAGCAAGCAGGACCTTCTTCCTCACTGAGGCCTGGGAGCTGTGAAGGTCTTAGGAACAAGCTTGAATGAACAGATTTTAGGAAGCAGGGTGTAGACCTGCCAAGCTTGAAGGCATGGAATCCTGCCTGTTGGGCCCCTTTGCCCTGCATGTTAAGTGGTTATTGTGCAGTCAACAGATGTCCCCACTAAGTGGCATCTTTGGGATACACAGAGATGGAGAGGGCAGGGCACACTGGGTCATTGTCTCTGGAACTGAGTGGCAGCAGCAGCAGCCGCCGCTGCAGCTCAGCCGTGGGTCATCTCCCCAGACCATGACTTTCAGACTTCCTGGCTTATCAAAGCTGATAAGTTTGGCAGCTGTCAGGGGCTGAACAAGCAGCCAGCCCCACCCGGGACACACCTCACCAGGCCCTGCAGGAACAGAAGAGTATATGTGACAAAAGGGTGGCACTGTAGATTGGGAGTAGGGGACCTGGGTCCTTGTGCCTCGGACCCCATGTAATCTCAGTGTCACACCTAGACAGCAGATAGGTCCTGTCTTCTCATGGAAAGACAACTCCCATGAAATTGGCATTGTAGGCCGGTGAGATGGCTCAGTGATGATGTGAGTTTGACCCCTGGACCCCAGATTGTGGCGAAAGAAGAGAACTGACTCCACAGTCATCCTCTGGTCTCCAGAAGACACATTGCCATATACCCTCCAACATATAAAATAAGTATAATAAAAAATAAAATAAAAACATGCTTTATGCTAGTTATGGTGGTGCATACCTTTAATCCCAGCAGTCAGGAGGCAGAGACAAGTAGATTTCTGTGATGTAGAGGGTAGCCTGCTCTACAAAGCAAATTTTAGGTCAGCCAGGGATATAGAATGAAATTCTGCCTCAATAAACAAACCAACAAACCAAAACAACCCCCTGGTATTTACTTACCAGGGGTAAGTAGGACCTGTAGGTAACACTTACAGGTCCATATTACTGATGGGGAATCTGGGATGTAGAGAGAAGACCAGAAATTTGGCTGTCCCATGCCACAGGAGCCTTTCCATGAGCTCAGAATGAGAGCGTAGGGGTAAGGCAGGTGCACAGGATGAAAGGGAAATGGCCCATGGGTGAGTCTGAGCTCTGCCCAAGCAAGACACTGGTGGGAAGGTTACAGAGCCTGGCGAGGTGGGGGGAGGACACTGGTGGAAAGGTTACAGAGCCTGGCAAGGTGATGGGGGAGGTTGGGGTGCTGACCTCACCAGGCTCTGCAGCCAGAGAATTCTAAAACTCTGGGCACTGACTGTTGTTTTTCAGAATCAGGCGTTTATAAATAGGAAGAGTGGCAGCGTGGTGGTGATGATTCATGGAATTTGTAGCTGGAGTTGAATGAGAGCCTCGTAATGATGGTGATTAAAAATTAATGCCACTGTGCAGCAATTTCGGTGTCCACTTTGCACCCGTGAATTAATTAACAAAGGACAACATAAGTGCTCAGGGCAATCTACAGGACACAGAAGCTGGATCGGGAATAATTCAGAGAGGACATTCCTTGATGGGGCACTTGTGCCCATCTCCAGGGCAGCAACGGTAGGGGCTTGCTTCCTATCTTTGTATAGTGGGGTGCTGATCTTCACGAGGAGCCATGATGTAGTCTAAACTAGGGGACAGGAAAGTTTCCTCTGGTTATAGAGGATGTTTGTCGGCAGTAACTGAGAATACAGAGGTTACCAGCCTGACTCCTCATCGTGGCCTCATGGTCTGGATCTCAGCCCAGCCTGGCCTGGGACTCAAACTCTCTATATAGCTAAGAATGACCTTGAACTTCTAATGTTCCTACTTTTGCCCCTTGAGTGATAGGATTACAGGCACGGGTCACCACACCCAGTTCATGAGATGTTGGGGACTAAACCCAGGGCCTGGCTCATGGTACGTAAACAATCTACCCACTGACCTACACACCCAGCCTGTTTGGATTTTTGTTTTGTTTTTTGTTTTTGTTTGTTTGTTTTTTGAGATAGGGTCTCACTCTGTAACGCAAACTGGCCTGTAACTCACTATGTAACCTAGATCTGTTAGTTACTTACTTTCCTATGGTTGTAAATAGATACCACGACCAAGGCAACTTACAAAATAAAGCATTTCATTTGAGGGCTCACAGTTCAAGATGGTTATAGTTCATAACCATCACAGCAGGAAGCATGCAAGCAAGAAAACAGTCATGGTGGTGGAGCAATAGCTGAGACATTATATCTGATGTATGTGTGTGTGTGTGTGTGAGAGAGAGAGAGAGAGAGAGAGAGAGAGAGAGAGAGAGAGAGGAGAGAGAGAGAGAAGTTGTAGAATATTCCTTTATTGTGTGTGAGGATATGTCACTGTGGCATAGTGGAGACAGAATGTTGTATACATAATAAATTCTTTAAAAAAGAGAGAGACAGACACACAGAGAGGGAGAGCATACTAGCTAACTGGGAATGGAAATGATGTGAGTTTTTGAAACCTCAAAGTCCACACTCAATGACACACCTCCTCTAACAAGGCCACACCTCCCAATCCTTCCCAAACAGTTCCACTAACTGGGAGGGACCAAATATCCAAATATCTGAGCCTATGGGGACCATCCGCATTCAAACCACCCTACTAGATTAGCCACACAATCATGGATTTCTTCCGTCCTTAGCTCCCTCATTTCTGGCTTCCAGTCAGAAGCCTCCACATTAAGTCCTTTTCTGTCTTTGTGACTACTTCAGTTTCTCCCAGCTTCTGTTTGCTTTTGGCAGGGAACCAAATGCAGGGTGCCATACTAGCCAAGTTTTCCATCAGTGAGGCACACCCTCAGCCCTTTCTCTAGTCTTCTGTTAGCTCTTGAGTGAAAGGAGTGAAATGTGTAACTAAACACCCAGAGGGTGGTGTCTGACATTTGTGGCAGCCATTGCATAAGGTTATAAAAAGGGGGGGGGGGAAACTACTGAAATGTATTCTCTTGAATGCTCGTGAGGCCAAAGGTTCAAAGTCCCAGCAATCAATACCAGGTCCCTCTGGAGCCTTAGTAGACGGGGTATGATTCTTGTAGCTTGCTGTGATGACTGCCTGCAGTTCTTCGCTTCCTGAAGTCACATGGCTCCAGTCTACACCTCCTGTCTTTACGTGGCCTTCTTTCCCACATCTCCTCAGGATCTAGGTGTCTCAAATGGCTCTTTTCTCTTTTTACATTTTAAGATAGACTCTGTGGAGCCTGCGGTAGTCTCTAACTCTTCCTCCTGCCTCAGCATCTCAGTGCCAGGATTACAAGCGTGTGCCACCATGCCTGACTCCCCTTCCCACACAATGAGGTTGAAGATGGGGCCTAATTCCAGCGTGATCACATCTCGAGACCCGTGGCTTACCTTTGATGCCGGCCTATTTTCAAATAAGGCCAAGCCCATGGTAGAAGGGGTTAGACTGGGTAGGGGCCAGTTCATCACACTACAGAAGGATACTTTCCTGTGCCGCACTAACCAAGAGAAGGCAGGGGAGGGGTGCTTTGGCATTTGGGACCTTCTCCAGCAGACCAGGTGCCAGAAGGACCCTTGACTAAGAGAAGAGGAGAAGTTGATGGCTTAATTGAGGGCCTTTGGGGCATCAGAGTTTCAGAAAATACCTCAGGCTACATCCCCAGGGCTTCAACTGTTCTGTTCATATCCCCTTCCGGCCTTTCCTCTCAGCCCATCCTCCCCAGGGAGTCGTTGGAAGGTTCTGTTACCTTTGTAATAAAAACCAGCTCCCTATTGTAGCTCAGGCCTTTAATCCCAGCAAAAGCTGGCCTAGAAGGTAACCTGGTCTATCTCCTGGGTTCCACTTGGTCAGGCCTATGTAGAGAGACCTTGTCACAAACAAACAACAAAAGGCCACCAAAGTGGCACAAGACTCCCCACCACCTTTGACCTTCCACACCCCTTCTCTGACCCCCTCCATTGAATGTTTATTGTTTCTTGCCTCAGGTCTTAGCTCTGGCCGCTCTTCTGGAATATTCCCGCCTCGCCCCCCCCACCCCCGCCTCCATCATCCTTCATGGCTAGACTTTTCTCCCAGCATACTCTGCCCTCATCATGCCATTCATCACTTATTGTGTAGTGTTGAGTGTAATCCGCCATCTCTAGGACTTTGCTTCATGGCCTTTCAACACCGTTGTTTCCTTCTCTCTTCCGCCTTTTCTACCAGACCCCTGGGACTCTCAGATGAGCTCAAAGTGACAGTCCCAGGACCTAATCAATACCTAAGGACAGAGATCCTAAGGCTTTTTCCCCAGGGACCCTCTGTCACTAGCCCTAGACAGCATCGTAGCCTTCAGTCCCCAGTGTGGAAAAGGACAGGGTGAACCCAGACAACTCTTACTCCAGCCTCACTCAGCTCTGGGCCATTCCCAGTGCTGGTCTATCTCTCCAGCTGTTTTCTTTTCAGATCTGGAATTCAAAAGAACAACAGATTTAGGTGTGGCGGCCCCAGGAAACAAAGCTGGCAGGCTGGATCCTGTCTGCTTAGCCACAGGCCTGTAGGGTACTGCTTACCTCTCCCTGCTGGGTCCCAGGAGAAGAGCAGAGTGCTCTAGTTCTGGTTCTGTGGGCCTCAAAGCCAATGTGTCCTGGATATAGTGGCCCCAGAAGAGGCCAGGCCAGTTCAGGACTCAGTAGGGGGAGGGGACAGCTTGCTTTAATTACAGCTTTCAAAATGTTCCTAAGAAAGGCGATTGATTTAGATGTCCTCAGCCCTGCAGGGCAGGCCTGGCATAAAATAATAAAACAACATTTGCATGGAGATTTCATTTACAAAGCACTTTTTTGGGGTTAGGGAAGGCTCTGGGGTGGCCCAGCGGATTCCTAGCTGGGAGGTCACCCTCTCCCTCAAGGCTTGGGTTGGATCTACCCTCCCTCCAAGTTTATAAATGTGATTGCCTGCTGGGTAAACAAAAGGCCCTTCATGCAACTGTGTCTGAGTCTCGAGGCCTGGTTCTTTTACCCTCTTCCAGGAAGAGCACACTTGGGGCTTGTCCTTCAGTTTAGAAAAGAGGCTCAGAGGGCCTTGTGAGAAGGGAAGGTGGTTGGGACCTAAGAGAAGAAGCTTCCCTCTGCCTCCCCCCACCCCACCCCACCCGAGTATGGCACTGCTGTGGTAGGTTAGTGCCAAAGTTTGCCTTGTTTTCCTGTGGCCGTGTCCCCCACATACACAATGGAAACACTAGTTTGGCAGGGCTAGGTTTGGTTGATATACAGAGATAAGCAGGTGTGTCTGCCAAGCCCTCCCTACCTAATGATGGGGATTGTGTGAACAGTGTGGGGGCGCAGGGCCCTGGGGTACTTACACCTGCATGGGTAGGAGGGCTGAGACAGCTGTGAAACCTCCCTGGTACACCCAGTTAGAAAGTCATATGCAGTCACCTAGCCACTGGCATCCTGAAGAAAGAGGTGACCTGGGGGAGAGGGGGCAAGCATCAGATAGGGCCTGGCCCCTTAAGTGCTGATGGAGTACATAGGAACCACCTGGAGGTGCTCTAACAGCCCGGAGCAATCTCTCCTGAGAGTCTGAAAATGGAGGAGGTCATTGCCGGGCTGAAAGGGTTCACGTTCGCCTTTGAGCAGGATGTGGAATTGCAGAAAGGCACTGGACTCCTGCCTTTCCAGGGCATGGACAGTGAGTGGCAATGACTTGGTCCCCTGCTCAGGTCCTCGAGGAGTCAGCCTTCTGTCTCTCCTATAAAGCTTCTGAGTCCTTCACTGTCCTGGAAAGAAAGACAGATTTCCCTGCTACTCACTGGCCTCCAGGGCTCCCTGGCTGCCCCCGAAGACTTACACCTCCTCCTGTCTCAGAGATGCTTAAGTGGAATTTAGACTGACTTCAGAAAGTCGGGGTGGGGTGTGGGGAGGAGGGCTTGGGAAGAGGGTACCTTTGACTCAGGGTCACAACAGGAGCCACATGACCGCTGCTGCGTCTGATGGCCGAAAGTGTGGCCAGCAAGATTTCTATGAATTCTAGGCTAACCAGACCAGAGTCAGACCTTGTCTCACAAAACGAAGAAATAAGTGAACAATGCCAGAAAAAAAACAACCCAAAAAAAACAAAAAGATGGTAGCCAGAGAGAATACTCGGGAGCTCACACAGATCCAAGCCTGTAGGAGGCTGAGGTGGGAAGGAACTTGGGGTTCCCTGGCAGGGAGCTCTCAGCTCTGGGGAAGCTACCTTTTCCTCTGTTTCCTTCTCCAGAGTCCAGCTCAGCTGTGTGCAACTTCTTCGCTAAAGGGCTCTGTGAGAAAGGTGAGTGAGGCAGGCCTGGCCTGGACAGGCACTGGAACGGCTGTGTGGACCATGCTGGGTTCAGCCCAAGCTTAGGAGAGAGTGTGAGATTGACACCTGGAGAAGGTCAGGGTTCAGGCCCAAGAGGAGAGCAGTGGCCTGGGGGTAGTTCATCCCCTGGCATTTGTACCAGAGTAATGGGGCTACCCCATTTTCTTCTTTAAAAAAAAAAAAAAAAATCTTCTTTTTAATTATGTACCAGTACCAGTGTGGGTATACAAACATGAACAAATGTTTCCTTGGAAACTAGAGGTGTTGGATGTGTTTGAAACTGTAGTTACAGGTAGTTGTGAGCTGCCTGCTGTGGGCGATGGGAATCAAACTCAGGGCCTTTGGAAGAGCAGCTGGTGTTCTTAACCACTGGGCTATCTCTCCAGCCCTGATATTTTCTTCCTGGTGGAGGTAGTGGTGGGTCAGGGCCTTTGGCCTGTGTTCACAGCCTTCAGTCTCCTCCATCTAACCCACCTTCTTCCCAGCCAGGTCTCCCCACCTTGAATCGACATGAAAACTCATCAATCCTCCTGGCTCTTCCTTTTGCCCTTAGGTAGGCTTTTGAGTATCTGCCACGGCTGCTCAAGGAGCCTCATCTCAGGTTCCTCCCCAAATGTAGCCTGGCTTACCCCCAGCCATCTGGCCTTCTCTTCTGGGATGTAGGTCACTTTGAGGTTCGAAACATACAATTGCCAAAATACTAATAGTAGTGCCCCCCCAACCTGCTTATGGATCTAGGTGAGGAGGTTCTCATGGGGCCTGCCTTGAGGACCCTTAATATTCTGGAGGTGGGTGGTCAGGCAAGGAGGACCAGGAGCCTATCTGTTCACTTCTGATGGTTGGTTGAGAAAGGAAAGGAGCTCAGGCTGCCCAGGGCAAGCAGAACCTTCTAGGTCCATTACAGTCTTGGAGGAGCCATTGTACTCACAGAGATGGCTTCTTTCTTGCAAAGAAAGCAAGCTGCTCTGGAGAATGGTCATAGCACCATGGATGGCAGGAAGTGTGGCTATGTGTACAGGAGGTGGGGGGTAGGGTGAGGGGGTGGGGGCACTTAAAGAAGACACCCAAGTCATACATGGAACAAGCTCTGTTTTGACCCATCCCTCACTTTGGGTGGCAGTGTCTACTGAATAAAGATACCCAGGTGGTCAAATCTAACTTTCTAGTACCTGCCCATTGCAAAGGTCACCTATTTCCTGGCTCTGCTCTTTTGTTTGTTTTCTTTGAGACAGGGTTTCTCTGTAGCTTTGGAACCTGCCCTGGGACTTGCTCTGTAGACAGGCTGGCCTCAGACTCACAGAGATTCATCTGTTTCTGACCACTGCCTCGCAGGCTGTATTGTTCTTAATATCTAAAGTCATAAATCATGCTGAGCAGGTGCTCCTTGGGTAAGCCCAACATGCATTAGGCCCATGATCCCCAGCATGTGTGCATAAACTGAGCATGGTGGTCTATACCTGTAATCTCAGCAATAACATTTGGAGGCAAAAGAATCAGAAATCCAAGGTCATTCTTGGCAACATAATAATTTGAGACCTGCCTGGGCTATGTGATAAAGAGAGATGATGTAGCCGTTAAGGATACTTGTTTCTCTTGTAAACATCTCTGCAGCAGTTCTCAGCACCCACCTGGTAGCTCATAACAGTCTCTTAACTCCAGTTCTAGGTGATCAAGTGCCTCTTCTGACCTGCGAGGGCTCCTGCACACACAATGTGCACATACACACACAAACACTTAAAAATAAATATATTTTTTTAAATAAGGAAGAAGCAAATCCAGAACATTTTATGCCCTGCAAAAGCCACGAACTCAACAAGCCCTTACTGTATGCCAAGAGCAGGGCTAAGTATGGCCATAGTGTGTGGCTCTCTTATTGGAACAGCATCCTGGAGGTTCCTAGGGTTTGGCCCTGGGAGAGGGGCCCACTGTCTCTTAAGATAGCCTCTTGCCCGGTGTGGTCCTCTGACCTGTCCCAGCCCTTCCTAGGTTGTCTAGGTGACAGACACAGGTGGCAGGGGCAGGGAGGAGCAGCCTCATAGGCCCTGGGGAACTCCTAGGTTAGGTGAGGCCTATAGCAGGTGTGTTCTGCAGGGATGTTGTGTCCGCTTCGGCACGAGACAGGCGAGAAGATGGTGGTGTGCAAACACTGGCTACGAGGGCTCTGCCGAAAGGGGGATTGTTGCAACTTCTTACACCAGTATGACGTCAACAGGATGCCCGTGTGCTACTTCTACTCAAAGTTCGGTAAGGCCCTGCCTGGTTCGCTAAGGCCCTGCCTGGTTCGTAGGGGTGATGGGTAGGGTAAGAAGAGGCCCAAAAAACCAGCCTTGTTTGAATCCAAGCTGTCTGCTTCTCTGAACCCTAAGAAAATAGAATCAAGAATGGGCCCAGTGGGACACACCTCTAATCTCAGCAGTAGGGAGGCTGAGGCAGGAGAATCAGGAATTCATGACCAGTCTCAGCTACAGAAAAGTTCAAGAGTAGTCTGGACTACATAAAACCTTGTCTAAAAACAATAATAAAATAATAATAATAATAGAGTTAGTTGTGGTGATGCACACCTTTAGTCCCAGCACTCAGAAGGCAGAAGCAGGAGGATCTCAGAGTTTGAAACAATAGTTAAGTTTCAGGTCAGCCAGGACTACACAATGAAACTATTTCAAAAATAAGCCAATACGAGGCTAGAGAGGAGGGTCAATGGTTAAAAGCACTTACTGTTCCTTCCAGAGGACCTGGATTTGGTTCCCAGAACCCATACGGCAGCTCACAGGTACCTATAACTCCGGTTCCAGGGCATTGGATGCCCTCTTCTGGCCTTCAAAGATTCCAGGCACACACATGCAGGCAAAACACCCATACACATAAAATAAGAATAAACCCATACACATAAAATAAGAATAAACAAACCTTTAATAGACAAAGAAAAATTAAAAATAAGTAAAATAAAGGATGCAGACCCAAATCTGTTCCCTGTTAGTCTGTGTGGCAGTTAGCTCGAAGGGAAGGGAAGAGAATGCTGTCCTCCATGGTCAATCCACACCCATCTCTCAATCCCTGCTGGGCCCAGTCAGGCCTCTGCAAATGAAATGCATTTGGTAGCTGCACAAAGAATGCTACCAGGGAGTCACCCACACCTCGTCTTCTTCCTTCTCTCCTGCTATTTCTAACTATTAATTTAGATAAAAATGTCATGTTGCCTCCCAAAGGGGAAAGCCTGCATCACTTGGAAAGAGAAGGTCACTGTGTATATAAAGCCATGAAGCTCAGAAGTCTGGTCCCTAAAATTATCTTGTGTGGTCAGTTCTGCTCCAGCCTCCCTTGAGGCGTCAAGTCCTCCTTGGTAATCCAAGGAGCTATTTAAGGAGGCCATAACCACCTTCTGCTTACGGAATGCCTAACCTTTGCAAATATTGTCAGTCTATAGCTTTGCATTTGATTAGTTCAAGTGAGGTTGGGATTATCTAGTCTAGTGGTTTCTTTTAATTTATTTATTTTTATTTTATGTGCATTGGTGTTTTCCTTTCCTGTGGGTGTCGGGTCGCCTGGAATGGAGACAGACAGTTGTGAGCTGCCATGTGGGTGCTGGGAATTGAACCCGGGTCCTCTGGAAGAGCAGTCTGTGCTCTTAACCACTAAGCCATCTCTCCAGCCCTCTAGTCTAGTGGTTTCTAAACTAACGGGTTGGAGGAGGTAAGGGAAGTTGGAAGTGGGAGGGAGGGAACATGCTGGACCTCCAGGCCACCCCTCTTTCAGGAGACTGAAGGGCAACACCCCTTGCAGGTAGCCAGTTTTATTAGTGCAGATGGGAGGGGTCGTGGGTACCTCGCAGGGGGCAGAGAAAGTTCATACTATTCTTCCAGTTCACATTCCAGACTGTCTGCTCCTGGGAGCCAAGTCCTGTGGCAGCTCATGAAGGCTTCCCGAATGTCTTTCTAGAATAAAAGGACAAAGTTTATTTGGAGGCTGGTCCCGTTAAGTCACTGCCTAAAGCATTTTCACTTAAAAATGTCCTTTTTCTCCCTCAACCCTGGGCTTCTTGGCTTGGTGATCAGATGCGGAACTGGAAACAGGAAATGGGATCATGTTTGCCTGCATGTAATTCAGGGCAGATGTGTAAACTCATGATCATATGTAACCTAGAGTCTTTTTTTTTTTTTTAAGATTTATTTATTATATATACAGTGTTCTGCCTGCATGTTAGAAGAGGGTACCAGATGTCATTATAGGTGGTTGTGAGCCACCATGTGGTTGCTGGGAATTGAACTCAGGACCCCTGGAAGAGTAGTCAGTGGTCTTATCCTCTGAGCCATCTCTCCAGCCCAAGGTTTTGCTCTTAACGGTGAATAAATATGTCTAATATTACAAAGATAATTATATAGTTATGTGCTAGGTGTGGTGGTACAAGCCTTTAATCCCAAATCTCAAGAGGCAGAGACAAAACAGGACAATCTCTGTGAGTCTAGGACCGTTTGGTCTAGTTTTGGGCCAGCCATGATTAAATAGTGAGTCTGGAAAGAAAGAAAGAAAGGAAGGAAGGAAGGAAGAAAAAGAAAATAACCATGAGAGTGCATGCTTCTAATCCTAGTGTCTGGGAAGTTGAAGGAGGGTTAAAATTCAAAGACTGCCTGAGCTACTCTTCATAGGTTGTCATTTTAAAAATCATAAATATATGTATGTGTATCATTCTTCATTCTTCTTAGACAAACCGCCTCCACTCTGAGATGGAGTCTTATTATATATTCCTGGCTGACCTGAAACTCACTATGTAGAGCAGGCTGGCCTCAAACTCAAGAGATTTGTCTGCCTCTGTCTCCCGAGTGCTGGGATTAGAGGAATATGCCACCATGCTCTGATTCAGTGTCTCTATTTAAAAAAGAAAAATACTGCTGAGCTGGGCATAGGTAGTACATGCCTTTAATCTCAGCCCTGGAGAGGAAGAAGCAGATAGATCTCTGTGAGTTTGCAGCCAGCCTGGTTTACAGAGGGAGTTCAAGGACAGCCAGGGCTACAAAGAGAAACCCTGTTTCAAAAAACCAAAACCAAACCGCTGAACTATAAGTAACACACAGAGTTCATGAGAAGTAGACTACAGGAAAGGAACTATAATGCCGCATCCATGAAGCTGTCACCTGTGGTGGACTGAGACTGCAGAAATGACACTGTTTTGGGGTCAGTAACATCTTGCTCATTCTCTGTAACTAAGCCCAAGAAACTCATGGACGCGCACATACATATTGTTGAGGCCTGGGAGCCGGACCGCACATTTGGCTAACCAAGCCAAGATGTCCAGGGCTTGGAAGTTAAAGGCGGCTACAAAAGACAGAGTGGAGGTTGGGGTGTTGCTGCCACCTGCTGGCCAGGAGTAGATATAGCAATGTGCAGCCGGGATGGACAGATATGTGTATACCAATCCTGGAAAAACTTTCACCATCCCTTCCCCACTAATTGTTGACCAGCTCTATGCATGAGTTCATTTGGGGTCCTAAAGAGGCTCCAACCTAGGGACAGTGCTCTGCCAGGCTGGCTAACGATGTGCCAATACGTCCTTTTGGTATGAGGAAGCTGAATGAACAGGCATGGTATTTGCTTCTCCCTGAGGGCTGGCATTCACTTTATAAAATGGAAGGGCTGGAAAGAAATGACAAAACTCTTAGGTGTCAAGAGAACTCTTCTTGGGTGAAGCGTTGCCTTGAAAAAGTCCTGTATATAAGATAACTCACTGGGCTGGAGAGATGGCTCAGTGTTTAAGAGCACTGACTGTTCTTCCAGAGGACCAGAGTTCAATTCCCAGCATCCACATGGCAGCTAACAACTGTCAGTAATTCCAAGATCTGACACCCTTACACAGTTATACATGCAGGCAAAACACCAGTTCACATAAAATAAAAATAAATATTTTTTTAAAAGATAACTCTCTGGCAAACCTTATAAAGTTTCTGTTTGCTCCAAAGAGCACAATTCTTTTAGAGAGAGTAAGATGTTCACAGATTCTCCACTGAAAGGAGACAGAACAGGTCATAATCTTTTCTCTCCTTCAGATCTGACTAAACAAAGCCTAAAAGCCACAAATGTAGGCAGCCTGTACCTACAAGGCTGCCTCCTTGTGGAAATGCAGAGGAACAAGTTTTAGTTTAACCACATAGACACCGCACAACCTAGGTTCATAGCTAAGGCTGTCCCCCTGAAAGGTGCCCCTGAGCCCAACCAGAAGTTCTACTCTGCCCTTTGCATTTCCTCCAAAACACCCTTGCCCATCCTTGGGCTCTGGAAATAGTGGAGGGTTCACAGTGGAGATGACCAGAAGGTAACTTCCTCTTCCGGTGACAGAGATCTTCCAAAGACGATGGACAAATGTAAGATGGGTCAGTGGATTCCAGGGGAGGGAGGGCCGGGTAAAGCAGTGTGGGGATGCAGAAGTGATCAGAAGTGTGAACCTGCTTCTATACAAAGAGCAATGGGTTTTTTCAGGTTACTGCAGTAACAGGGATTGTTCCTTCCTCCACCTGAAGACAGCTCCCAAGACCCAGGACTGCCCTTGGTATGACCAAGGTTTCTGCAAGGATGGTAAAACCTCAAGGGACAGGGCTGGGATGCACTGAGGGGTGAGGGCGGTCCAGGTGAGGTGCTCAGCAGGCAAGGAGTAATATTTCCCCTGAGGGTTTGTGCCCCAGAAAGGCCCCAGCGGAAAGAAAGCCTTTCTGAAGCTGTCCAAGGCTGGTATGCCAGTGGAGAAATCTCCTGAGACACTGGAAAATGCAGCCTGGGGGAGGGCACAACAGACTTCCCAGGGAAGGCTTCGGGATTTGCATCTTACTCTTCTCAATGGGTGGATGTGGGACCTTGGCTGAGAAGCCTAGCAAAGGTCTAGTCCATGAAAGACACAGCTCCCAGGTGCTGAACACCTCTTAAATTCTACCCTTCTTCTGCTCCCAGTCAAACTGAGAAGGTTGAGTCCCTATGGGGTCTGATGATCATGTATCTCCAAGTGTGATTCTTAGCACTGGGTTGGGAGGGGGTGCTGGAAAAAGGTGTCTTGAGCACTCTCTCACCTTCTTCGTGTTGGGGGAGGATGGAACATGGTCTACCTGTATTTCACCACTGACCACATGGCAAGCCCTTATGTGAGCTAAGGCCCTACCCCTATCTGTCTCCTGGCACAGCCCATGCTTTCTCTCGTGAGTTATTTCATGTATACTTCTTCCTCTGGATGAAGCACACTCGGTTGGCCATCTGCTCTTTGTCTGGTAGGTCCCCTGTGTAAATATCGCCATGTCCATCAAGTAATGTGCCTCAACTACTTCACCGGCTTCTGCCCCAAGGGACCTAAGTGCCAATTTGGGCAGTAAGTATGATTTCTCCATTTCTCAACCCACTGGGTGCTGGCTCCTCCCATCTGGATCTAGACCCTCTGGACTTTGCCCTTAGTGGGAGATTCTCTAGCAAATATCTCCCTAGTAATTTTCATTGCACTGCTGACCTACCCACCCTGGAGGTCTGGGTGCTACTGGGTGTTGCTGGGTGCTATTGTCCCAGTGGCCTCCAGCCCTCTCTCTTAACACAGACTCACAATAGGGCAGGCGTATACCTCGCACAGGCTGTTCTAGAAATGAGTAGAAATCTTTTCCTGTCACTCCCCCAGTTCTCTGAAGTTCTGTGCGGTGCTTAGGGCAGGCTCCTTCCCTTAGGGGCTCTGGAATGGGAAGTCTGCAGCAGGCTGCTGTTGAGCATGCTAATGAGCAGAGAGAGAAGTCTGGAGCTGTCTCCACACATACACAACTCTAACACCCACACTCTCTCACCTCCCATCCCATCCTTACCCCCTCTGTTTTCCTCAGTCCCAAGATGAGTCGGGTACTCCCCTCCAGTAATGTGAAGGTAAGTGTAGCCCTCAGGGTCCCACCCCTACACAGTGTCTCCCTCTTTTGGCTCTCACACCTGTCTGTGCTCCCCAGCACTGTACTAGTGTCTTCTGAGTCCCAGGCCTGTAAAAGGCACATGTGGTCCTGTGTACGGGGCACATGCACACGGCTGCTCCTCCTAGACTCCCAAACTTCCATCATCTCCGCACTGGGGAGGATCCCTCCATAACCACCCTCGGCTTTCCTCTCCTTTAGCTGGGTGACTCAGGGACCATTTCCTTTCTCTGCTTGTTATTATGTTTTTAATTTTATCTGTTTACTTTGTATATGTGGATACATGCATGCCACAGTGAGGACAACTTGTGACAATGGCTTTTCCTACCATCTAAGTCCCGAGGGGGGAACTCAGGGCCTCGGGCTGGCAGTAGGCACTTTACCAAGTTATTCATCTTGACGTCTCACAGGAATGTTCTTCACTGACAAAAAAAACCCAGGACTTAACAGTCCAAAGTCAATTTTCTCAATGAAGACTGTACAATTCATAAATTTTCCTGGTTCCTGGGGAGATACATATTATCCCCATTGTTACCAGGTATCATGAGAAGTCACTTCAAGGGTCAGCATACTGCTATCTTCAGGCTGTAGCACCTTAGTGCTAGAAACTGAACCCGGAGTCTATGCAAGTGTTCCCTTACTGGGCTACAGCTAACACCCCAGCCTCTCCCCGACCCCGCCCCATACAGGGTCTCACTATTTAGCATTGGTTGAGGTCAGGCTGGGTGGGACTTGCTATGTAAATCAGGTTGATCTCAAATTCAGAGATCCACCTACCTCTGCCTCCCCAGAGCTGGGATTAAAGGCGTGCATCATCACTCCTGGAAAATGGCTTTTTCTATAACTAGAGAAATGAGAATGATTTTTAAGAGGTTGTGGGGAGGGCTGGAGAGATGAGTCAGCGGTTCAGAACAGGCACTGCTCTTACAGAGGACCCCAGTTTGGTTCCCAGCACCCAGGGGATCTGGTCTCTCCAACCTCTGTGCCCACCTGTGTATATTTGCACAAACCCACACACTTCATTTAAAAACAAAGTAAATCTTAAAAGGTTGGAGGGAAGTGAGATTATTTTGTGTCATAGGATGATTCTTCCAGGGCTCGTAGCAACATTACTGGACCAGCATCACCACATTTATTATCCACACATTGCCTGTTCTGATTTTTTTCATGTCTTATGATAGCCAATTGCAGTAGTGTTGGGGTGGTGCCTGGTGGAAGGTCTCAAGCATCCTCATGGGACTAGATTCTGATTAAAGTGGTTGCTATAAAGGCTTTCCTGGCTTCCTTGTTCACCATATGACCTCTCTGCACGCACTTACTCCCTCTTTACTTGGAATAGCACAAGGCCCTGCCCAGAAGCCAAGCAGACACACCTTCCAGGTCTTAGACCTCAGCTTCCAGGATATGAGCTCAGCAATGTAGTAAGAAATTTCTGGCCTAGCCTAGCCCCAAGGTCTGGACCTGCCCACAGCTACTTAGCTCTGCCTAGCCCTGAGGTCCAGACCCGCAATCCCAAAGTCCCCAAGAAACACACAGAAACTTATATTAATTACATGATGTTTGGCCTGTGTCTCAGGCATACTGCTTACTAGCTCTTATAACTAAACCCATTCTGTTCATTTGTGTCTTGCCACTGGTTCATGGCTTACCTATATTCCATTACATCTTGCTTCTTGGGCGGCTGGATCTTGTCTCTGAGTGACTCCGCCCTCCTTCCCCTTTGTCTATGCTTGGATTTCCCACCTGACTATAAGCTGGCTTGCCATAGGCCAAAACAGTTTCTTTATTATCCAATGATAATTTATAACATACAGAAAGACATCCTACATCATAGCAAACCTCTTTTCTTTTAAGTTACTGAGCAGGTAACTTCTTCCAAAGGCATGCTTTTGGTAATTAAAAATGTTCACTGAAAAGGTGGGAGTTGAGGTCAAGGCCACCCTTGGCTATGTCTTGCATTTGAGGCTAGCCAGAGTTACATAGGACACTGTCTCAAAAATCAAATCAAATCTCTTTCTGTGTGTGTATGTGTGTGTGTGTGTGTGTGTGTGAATATGCTCAAGATATGTCATATGAAATTCTCAAAGAACTATTTTTTTAAAAAGATATTTTGGGAACAGCAAAACAAATCCATACCCCTCCACCCTAAAGTAATCTCTCATGTCAAACAAAACAAAACAAACAAACCAACCTCCCAAACCATAGAGCATGAATATTTGGGTGACCATTTCTACACAGAGCATCTCTCTGTAGCTCAGTTTCCTCATGACATCATTCTACCTGTAGCTTGTCCACCAGTCAAGGGACCCAACAACTCCAGCTTCTTTGGGCAGGACTCTAGCAGCTCCTTCCCAGGCAAAGCCCATGGTCCACCATCAGAAGAAGTGGACCCTGCCTCCTGCCTGCAGCTCAAGGGCCTAACCTGCACCATAGGTAAGTGAAGGCACCCCAGGACAGGGAGAGTGCATTCTTCTGCAGGGGGGTGCAGGGGAGGGCTGAGCACCTAGTTGGAGACCATGACTCCACATCTGCTGCAGAGGAGGATGCCATGCTGGAGTTCAGGGGTGTGAACTGAGAAAATGGAGGGCCTAGGGGGGTGGCACATGCCTGTAATCCCAGCATGCAGCAAGCCCAGTCTGGAGGACCACAGCAAGTCTGAGGCTCATTTAATCTACATAGTGAGCTCCAAGTCAGACAAGGCTATGAACAGAGTGAGTCCCTGTCTGAAAAGAAAACTGAACTGCTGGGCTTTCAATTCCAGCACTGAGGAGGCAGAGGCAAGTGGATTTCTCTGAGTTCCAGGTAAACTAGGGCTACATATAGTGAGAACCAGTCTCAAAAAAAAAAAAAAAAAAAAGAGTAAAATACAAAAAATAAAACAACGCCTTTATGAGGTAGATTACCATCTGTCCTACACTGTAATTTTTCTTTTTAACCAAATAATTAGGTGGCCCATGCCTTTAAACCCAGCACTAGGGAGACAGAGGCAGGTGGATCTCTGTGAGTTCTAGCCCAGCCTGCTCTACAAAGAGTTTCAGGACAGCCAGGGCTGTTACACAGAGAAACCCCTTCTTGAAAAACAAAAAAGGTAGGAGGAAAATCAGAAGTTCAAGGTCATTCTTGGCTATATAGAGAGGCAGCCTGGGCTATTCAAGATCAAGTTTCAAAAAGAAAATGCAGTTAAACCAGAATGAGAGGACAGAGCGCTTTATTTTCTTGTATGTTTGACTTTATGAATGTATGAAAATCAAGAACCACATGGTCTGCAGTATGGGAGCTGAACATGGACCTTAA
Source organism: Sigmodon hispidus (assembly GCA_004025045.1). NCBI lineage: Eukaryota > Metazoa > Chordata > Mammalia > Rodentia > Cricetidae > Sigmodon > Sigmodon hispidus. The sequence goes on along the minus strand of PVIH01001998.1, from coordinate 150,546 downwards.
GTCTCTCTTTTGGGTCCAGATCTTGCAATTGTTTTCAGGCTGGTCTCAAACCACTGCACTTAGGAAGTCTTCCTACCTCAACCTCCTGAACAAGAAGACCCCTGTGAGTCTGGAGAAGTTAATACATTCTTTAGAAAGCCAGCCCATGGTTCCCTAGACAAGCGAGGACTTTTCTTTGGAGACCTGATAAGAAAGCATGACCAGCTTTCTCTCTTTTCTTCAAAATCTAGACCACCATGCCAATGAAGACAGCTGTTGCATGCAGTTGGTCATCAAAACCTAGCCAGAAGCAAGGGAACTGGACATCCTCCTAGTGAAGGGTCTCCATGACCTTACCATGGACTTCTGTACCCAGTGGTCCAGTGAGCCCCATCACCCAGCGATACAGGACGCAGAAGTAGCCTCCAGCATCTGGTTTATTTCCATCTAGTCTGCATATGAACAAGCTGCCAAAAAACACAACATGCAGAGGTCAGCTGACTGTGGGAAGGAGGAGTCATCTGTGAACCAGTGGTACAAAGGACACTGAACTCTACCAGGTCAGCCAGTATCCCCTGTTCAGCTCCCATGCTCCTGCAGAGTGCTCTGGATCAATGGCCTTAACTGCTCCCGAAAATGGGCAATCCACCCAACAGTTGCTTTTAGCTTAACAGCTGCTGGCCTGTATGGCTTGTTTAAATTTGAGAATATATTCTGCATCTTATGTGAAGTTGAATTAATTCCTTTTTTTTTTTTTTTAAATGCTGTGACAAAACAGGCAACTTAGGAAGGGTTTATTTTGAGAGATGCGTCAATCATGGCAGGGAAACCATTGTGGGAATGTGAACTGACTAGTCATATTGAAGCCATTGAAGGAAGCCTTGAAAAAGAAATGATCAGTTTTCTTCTTTTCTTTGTAAAATTTAGTCTGGGATCCCAGTTCATGGAGAGGGTACATGTATTCCATGTATTCATGGGCTGTTTCCTCTACTCAGTTAAACCTAGCATTTTCACAGACACACCCAGAGGTGAATCTCCTAGGTGACCGCAGCCAAGCTGACATAGAAAATTAACCCTCATAGGGAATTAGGCATAGGTATATGGAAAAGGCTCATCATGCTTAGCTAAGGCAGTATGATGACTCCACCGTGACGAAGCAGACACAATGCCATTTATTCACTGGGACAGCAAAGTGGACTTTTCCAGTATAGAAAAAGGCAGCCTGCAGAAGGACTAGGTAGAACATGGCTACGCAGCCTCCTTCGGCATGAGGGCTTTGCTGAGGCAATGCATAACACATGCCCAGGGAGCTGGTTTGCAGGTTCAGATACCATTTTGAACTGCCCTAGTAGGCTGTGTGATAACTTTTAGCCATGTGTGAAAACTGCCTAACCTCCTCTAGCCTGCTTCCTCAATGTAGAACACAAGCAGCCATGTTCCAGGGCTGTTGTACAGGAAACATGATCCAGTGCATGTGACAGAATTCTGCAGGACACCTGGCACCAGCATGCACCCAAATCTCAGCGGGTCCATGTGCGGATTGTTGTGGAGCTTCTCCCCAGGCTCACAGCTTTAAAAGGATGATCTGAATGAGTACCTGTGCCGGTTTAAAAGAGAATGTTCCCCACAGGCTCAAAGATTTGTAGAAATGTTTGGGGAGGATTAGGAGGTGTGGCCTTGTTGGAGGGGGTGTGTTATTGGGGGTGGGCTTTGAGGTTTCAAAAGCCCATCCCATTTCTGCTTAGCCTTCTCTATCCCTCTTTGCCTCATGGTTGCTGTTTCAAGATGTGAGCTCTCAGCTATTACTCTAGCACCATGACCTGCTGCCGTGATGGTCATGGACTCACCCTATAAACTCCCATAAGCCTTTCTATAAGTTGCCTTGGTCACGCTGTCTCAGCAGAACGAGAGTAGAAAAGTAATAGTCCCCATCAGCTGTCCCTTCTTGGATTAGACAACCTCACATCTCTGCAGGGAAGGTCAAATCTGTCCCAATTTAAAAGTTCAGAAAGGGGCCTGGAGAGATGGCTCAGCGGTTAAGAGCACTAACTGTTCTTCCAGAGGTCCTGAGTTCAGCAACCACATGGTGGCTCACATGTGTGTTTCAGGCCTGGTTTAAGATTCAGCATTGAGGGGCTGGAGACATGGCTCAGTGGTTAAGAGCACTGACAGCTCTTCCAGAGGACCCGGGTTCAATTCCCAGCACCCACATGGCAGCTCACAACTGTCTGTAATTCCAGTTCCAGGCAAACACCAAGGCAAATAAATAAAGAAAAGTTTAAAAAAAAAAAATTCAGCATTGATTTTCTTGTTGATGCTAGAGATCATACCCATGACATCATTCATCATTCATGCAAAAAGCTTTCTCTGGGCTACATCCTCAGACCCTGACTTTTTTTTTTAAACTTTACTTATTTATTTGCCTTGGTGTTTGCCTGGAACTGGAACTACAGACAGCTATTAGCTGCCATGTGGGTGCTGGGAATTGAACCTGGGTCCCCTGGAAGAGCAGACGGTGCTCTTAACTGCTGAGTCATCTCTCCAGCCCCAGACCCTAACTTTTTATTTGTATGGGAGTGAGGTAGTATTGTTGGAATTATTTACTGGCAACTAATTCTATAAAGGACTAGTATTTATTAAGGGGCTTATATAAACACTCACTGATACAAAATTGAACCTTAAGTCAATTTTTAGAGAATGAAACTGTCCCATACAGTGATGGTGTCATCTCTCTAAAAGTCAAAAACAAACAAAAAGGGCAGGCAGCTTGCAACAGGATCTTCAATGGGGGCTGGCCACGCCCCATCTAGGATCCTGAGACCCCAAGGCTATGCCTCTAGGTCTCGCTCAGTAATGCCTAAATCCCATCACAGGGTAGGGTTGGGGACACATGCACACCACATTCTAGTGGGGGTCAGAGAACAATGTGTGGGATGGGAATTGGTCCTCCCCTCACCCCTGTGGGTCCCGGTGAGTCAGTCTCTGAATCTGTGTGTATTTTGCCTGCATGTTATGTATATGAAACCTAGTGCCCTTGGGGTTGATCCCCTGGAACTGGGGTGACAGCTATCGCTGCCATGTGGGTGCTGGAAATAGTCCAGTCCACAAGAGCAAGTGCTCAAAATTGCTAAGCCATCTCTGTAGCCCCGACTTATAGTAGCTAAATATTTCTGTGTTACTGGAAGTTTCCTGTAGATTTGAGTGCTGGTATTACAGGTATCTGTCACTACACCTGGGTGAGTTACAATGGCCGACACTGACCAGTGTCAAACAAACCCTTATTAATGTAGGTTCTCACCTTTGTTCTCTATCTGGTGAGATCATGCCTGTCAGGGCTGGATGGCCCATTAGACTAATCACGTCTAACCAGAATGTTAAAGTATCGGAAAATTCCATATACCACAGTAAACAGCAGATATTCCTGAAAATGAGTTCCTTATTGAGAAAAGGGCTTCTCCATGTGGCATAAATGCCCTTGGTAAAAATCTCCAGAAAATACCATTTTCCCATGGGCTACCTCTGTATTTAGGTCCTAAGGGGTGGCAGTGGTGTGTGTGTGTGATAAAGCTCTCAAGGTACAACACAGAGCGTTTGAGAGAAAGTGTTTTGTGTGGATGGTTTTATGTCAACTTGACCTAAGCTGGAGCCATCTGAGTGGAGTGAACCTTATTTGAGAAAATGTCTCCATAAAAGTCAGACTGTGGGAGTGCCCTTAGGGCATTTTCTTAATCAGCGACTGATGTGGGAGGGTCCAGCCCATGGTGGGTGATGCTAACCTTGGCTGGTGGTCATAGATTCTATAAGAAAGCAGGGTGAGCAAGCCCTGGGGAGCAAACCAGTAAGCAGCACCCCTCCATGGCCTCTGTATCAGCTCCTGCCCCCAGGTTCCTGCCCTGCTTGAGTCCTGTCCTGACTTCCTTCAGTGATGAACAGTGATGTGGAAGCATGACTTGAACCTGGCCTGGGGCCCAGCCAGGGCTACAGTGTGACCCCTTCTTAAAACAAAAGCATTGTGACGACTTTACCCTTCTCCAGCCCTCAGCAGCTGTTGAGATTTACAGCTTCTTACCTGCTCCCTTTCTTCTCTACAACTCTAATAAAATTTGTCTCAAAAAGAAAGAAAGAAAATGAAGGCGTGGTTTGAGCAGTTTTATTTATTGTCGGCAGCCTGGCTGTCCCCAGGACAAGTCTGAAGTGTTCGGTGCATGCTGCACGGTCTGTCACACCCTCGGCGGCTCCTGGACTTCACCTGCGCCAGCGCTGTAGCTCTTGGGACAAACAGACAAAGATGAGAACCAAAGAGGACATGTCTTACTGGCTGTTTCCAGCTTTGCTTTCTTAATATTCTTGTTTCATAAATTTACAAATCCTCTTGGGCCTATGGGCATCCAGCTTCCATCTTTAGAGACGGAAAAAAAAAAAAGTGTCCAAATTGAGTGCATAACCTCAGCAGCACTGTAGGGGCAGAGACAGGCAAGATAAACCTGGGCTAGCACTAAAATATCACAACTACCATGACTACGACCACAAGCAGGGGCCAAATAACCCTTTAGATTGGTTCACTTGGAGCAAACACTGTCTTTAGGGATGCAGGATTCTGTATTTGGGCTTCCTGTTTGTATTGGGAGCTATTAGTAGTATTTTACTACTAGCCAATGCCTGCTATAAGGCAGGGTGCTCAGCATGCAGAGGTGTGTTGCAGGCCCATGCATACTAAGTCACCTACCCTCCTGAGAGCCAATACACTGAGTTTCATCTGAAATAGCCTAGGCTTCTGCACCTCTTAAATTATGGAAAAAATACGAAACTTTTTTGGGTAGTCTCCTATGAACTATAGAGTTTTTTCTTCCTAACTCTAAGAGTTATTTTAGATCAGGCTTGTCTGAACTCAGAAATCTGTGTCTCTGATTCCCCACTGCTGGGATTAAAGGCATGTGTCGCCAGTGACTGGCTCCTTTTTTTTTTTTTTTAAACATTATAAAACAGGTTTAGTAGAATTTTTGCCTGCATGAATATATGTGCACTACATGTGTGCCTGGTGCAGAAGCCAGATGAGGGTGTTGATTCCCTGGAACTGGAGTTGTGAATGTTTGTAGGTGACGGTAACTGAACCTGGATCCTCTGTAAGAGCGACAAGTGTTCTTAACCACTGAGCCATATCTCCAGTCTCCAGATCGGTTTTTATATTATTTAAATGAACAAAAGTTAGCTTGGATAAGAGAAAAGAAATTTGGGCATTTTCCTCCTGGTCAGGACTTTACATGAGCTCAACTATAACTAAACAGGTGATAAACAGTTTGGTTTTCAGAGACAGGGTATTAAGGGTGCAAAATCCAAACCAGCTTTGAATTCATTACCCTCCCATCCTGGCCTCTTGAATGGTGGGATTACAGACATGTGCCACTGTGGCTGGTTCAAGGAGCTTGTTTTCAAACACTGAAGGTAGCCAGACTAAGGGGCTGGAGACATGGCTCAAAAGTTAAAAGCACTTACTAGATTTTCCAGAGGTCTTGGGTTTGATTCCCATCACCCATAAGGCAGCTCAAAACCATCTGTAACTCCAGTTCCAGGGGATAAGATGCCATCTTCTGGCCTTTATGGGCATGAGGCATGTACTTGGTATACAGACATACATGTAGGCAAAATACTCATATACAACAACAACAACAACAATAATAATTTAAACTAAAAACCAAAAACGGCAAGTGGTGGTGGCACATGCCTTTAATTCCAGCACCTGGGAGGCAGAGGTAGGCCTGCTTTACAAAACAAGATCCAGGACAGCCAGTACTAGTACACAGAGAAACTCTGTCTCGAAAAACCAAAACAGGGGCTGGAGAGATGGGTCAGCGGTTAAGAGCACTGACTGTTCTTTTAGAGGACCTGAGTTTGATTCCCAGCATCCACATGGCAGCTAACAACTGTCTGTAATTCCAAGATCGGACACCCTTACACAGTTATACATGCAGGCAAAACACCAATTCACATAAAAAAAAAATTAAAAAAAAGAAAAACCAAAACAAACAGAAGTATGCAAACTCCAGCCAAGTGTGGTGGCATGTGCCTATAATCCTAGCATTCAAAGACTGAGGGGAGGGGGGATGAGAGCTGGGGCCAGAGGCCAGGGCAGGAGTGCTGAGTGTAAATCTAGCCTGACCTGCATAGGGAAACGGGGAGCAAAAAGATGAAGTGCTGTGTCTCAAGCACATGGACTGTTCTCTTCCTCCTGCACTAAGTGGCAGAAAGCCCTTCTAGTCCACTGGGAAAAAGGAGTTCACAAGCACCAAGGAAGGCAACTCTCCCTAGTAGGAAACGGTTACAAGCAGGAAAATCAACCAACCAACCAACCAACCAGCCAACCAACCAACCAACCAACCAACCAACCCAGGGCCTCCAGGCCACCCCCAATATCACTAATGGACAGCAGGAACAGTCCTGTAAATGTAAGCCAAATCCTGCAGACCTTTAATGGAGCCCCAGCGACAGCTCACTCCTCAGGGCTCTTGGATACTACCACCAGAGCCAAGGGGAAGTGACTAGTCACTCAAGCTACCGATGACGCCAGCTTACTCAGATGCTTGAAGCTCCAGCTACAACACAGGATGAAGTAGCCAGCAAAGAGCATTGTGAGGCCCCCGACACCTCTCTTCTTTATGGTGGTGTTGCACCTCACCCAGCCTGCGCAGAGAGAGGCAGATCACAGTTAGTGGCTGGAGTATGACCCAGTATGTACACACTATTCAAGTCAGCCTTGCTAGACTGGGTGATGAGCTCTAACTCACAGAACTTGCACGCCTATGTAAGTGTGGGCTATTCAAAGTGTATACATTTCCATGGATGGCAAGGCTAAGCTGTGCAGGACTTGAGTAACTCCAAATCACACATTCCTACACTGAGAGCTGGTTAAACCCCAGACTGATGTATGCTGAGGTTCAGGATCGCCATGGCTGACCACTGTGGGGAGGGGAGGGTTGGGGACAGGTGACATGGGTGTGTTTTAAGAAGCGACAGCTGCACAATACATGGGAGCTGCTTCTCTGTTAGCTTTGGGGTTCTGAATGACACCTGACTTCAGAAACAGAATGACAAGTACTCTTTTCTCCTTGGTTAAACGGTCTACAGTGGAAAAACTTTTCCACATGCCTGGAGCCAGCAAGAGAACCCACCAGTCAATAGCAGCCGCCTCACCTTCGTGAACAGCTCCCAAGAGCCTCGTTAGAGGGAAGCTGGAAGTTGTAAGCGCCAGGGGTTCCGAACTCCTGCTATCAGCCGAACTTCGTCCCAACCAAGGAACTACGGTTCCAAACAGAAGTCACTGTGACAGTCCATCTAGAATCACCCCTTCCCACCATGCAGCTGCACAACCTAATGGCTAGGCCTCAAGAAAAGCACATCCTGACAGGTGGATCGATGAGCACCCCACTGGGCTGTAGTTAAACTATACACTGAGGTAAAATCCACCTCAGGTCAAAAGCTCTTATTGACAGAGACCTTGCACCATGATAAATGCACTGCCTGCCCCTATGTGTGCACTTGCCTGGTCAAACCACATTTTCTTATCTGCTGAGATTTTAGCAAGAAGGAAGACATTTTTACTGTAGGTTGAGTATCTGAAATGCATGAACCAAAGACTTTAGATTTTGGCCTGAAAAGAATCTTGGATCTTCTACATATGTACAATGAGTTGTTAGGCCCTACACCCAGAACCAAATATGAAATCTATTCTCTGCTCTCATATCCCACTGGCAACTAAGCCCAGGATCTTATACATGCTAAAAATGCATGTCTGCATGTCCTTATCTTTGTTTCTGATGAATTTGTCAGATGAACCCTGCCAATATATTCTGAAGACTTTTTTAAAGCATGCTCGTTTTGACTGTGACCCACCATATGGGGCTAGGCTTGGGGTCATCCCCTCCCCAGGACTGCTGATACCCAGGTCAGCATTCAAGATGCTGTCATTTCAAAGCAGCATGGATTTAAGCTTAGGGACAATCAACACACATTAGAATCACCCTACTCCTGGTCACAGTCATCTTTATCCTGTATGTCTGTTCTGTGACCTCACTGCCATGCCTTGGTTGGACCTTCCTGTTAACGCTGACACATGAATAACAGAAGACATGTGTCTTCTTTTCTATGCTTTTCTCTGTGTTCAAGCCAGACAGTGATCTCTACTGGCCATTTTTTTTTTTTTTTTTTGGTCTTGTTCTGGCTTGTCAGAACAAAGGATAAATTAAGATAGATGGGGCTAGCAGATGCGGTGGAAGCTGCTGTGAATATAAAAATGCTCAAATGATCATATTACAGAACAGTGGAAACCAACCCTATGTTGGGGGCTGGGACAGAGGGCTCAGGAGTTAAGAGCACTTGCTACTCTTGTAGAGGACTCAGTTTTGGTTCTCAGCATCCATGTAGTGGCTTATAACCATTTGGAACTATGGATCCTGGGGATTAGACACCCTCTTTTGGTTTTCATGGGTAGCTGCATGCATGCGATGCACATGACTCATGATCTCACATGAGTTAATACATGTATACATCATCACACATGTATTATATTAAAAAAAAATCTTGGGGGCTGGAGAGATGGCTCAGTGGTTAAGAGCACCATCTGCTCTTCCAGAGGACCCGGGTCCAATTCCCAGCACCCACATGGCAGCTAACAACTGTCTGTAGTTCCAGTTCCAGGCAAACACCAAGGCAAATAAATAAATAAATAAATAAAGTTTAAAAAAAAAAAATCTTTAAAAACCAAAAAACATGTTGGTGTCCAAGGAATCACACAGTACATATTTGTACAAGGTCAAAGTCTCTTAAAACCAAACAAGAAAAATCATGGGGCTGGGAAGATGGCTGCAGTGGTTAACAGTGCATACCCTTCCAAGAGGATCTGGGTTCAGTTCCCAGCATGCACATCTAGCAGCTCACAGCAACCTGAAACTCCAGTTCCTGGGGATCTGGTGCCCTCTTCTGGCCTCCATAAGCACTGCACTCATGTGCATATTTCACCCCAATAGCCACACATAATGGAAAACAAAAAAAGAGCAACAAAAGACAAATCATAGAGCCTGGAGATGTAACTCAACTCAAAACACAAAGTGTAACCTCTAAAAAACTGCCACTGTTGGGCTGTGATCTCCAAGACACTAGGACTGTGGTACTGAGACTGTTTTTCTCTACTTGTCCAAGCTGGGTTCACTTCCAGGTACAGGTTTAGGAGAACTTACACAGAGAAACTGAGCTGTGATCATATACGGAGTATAGAGGACACATCTCTGCACCCTCGGGGCTTTCTTTTCTATCTGCCACTCAGGAACACTGAACCAGATTTCTTTCCTTTTTCTTCAAGACTGTGTAGCCCCATCTGTCCCAGAATTCAGTCTGTAGACCAGGCTGCCCTTGAACTCAAAGATCACCTACCTCTGTGTCCAAGTGCTTGGGACTAAATGCATGCGCCACCATGCTCTTGGCTTACCCATTGAATTTCTAACTGTTAGGTCTCTTCCTGGTTTAGAAACTCAACTGCTATCAGGATCAGCAGCCTGACCCAGTCTAACCCTCAACTCTTGATGGAGGAGAAAGAAGAAGGAGCATTACAACAGACTCTAGACCGACAGTTTTGTCAATTGTGGGGTAGAATGTATAGGTGAGAATATGTTAATGAGGCAAATAATTCTCACCCCTATTTCAAAGCACAGAACATTCTGGAGGGGCAGGATGGTCCTTGCAAATGAACCTACTTACCTTTTGACACACTTGCACCCTGGGAAGTGGCAGGAAAAGGCATCTGAGCCACTGAGTGCCAATGCTGAGGCCCCCATGGCAATACCCCAAGACCAACGTAACCAGGATAGAGTTCTGGAAACCATTCCAGTCCCATGGACCTGGGAGGAGCCTCTGAGTCAGCAGCAGCAACATGACTGACAAGGGAGCTTTTAGAAACAGGGTACCCAGCTGAATATGATGGTATGTTGTACCCTGTCTGGGCTGCATGGGGTTGACAGAAAGACGTGGGTTCCAGAACGTCCCTCTTGCTTTTCACTAATAGTGTTATGGCAGGGACCTCATTCTGGCCATAGAATTGAGCTTTGCCTTCTGGAGGAGACTTCACAGCCAGAGAGGTGGGGTGCTGACGCCCCAACTCTGGTACGGAGAGAAGCTTACTCGAAGTTCCCTCTAGTGGAGTAAAAATGTTCAAAAGTGCAAGGGCTGCCTCTGTTTTTGCCTTTGTGGGTGAAATGGGGTCCTTAGCACCACGGCCCACATAAGCCTGTTCCTGTACTTCTGTGGCAGACACGCTGTTCTCGGTATTGCCCTTGCTATGGCACAGCTCTATTCCGAGGCGGGGCTCCTGCTGCTCTGTGGCTTGTGCTTCACCCAGTGGAGCGGTATGAAGGGCCAAGTGGAGTGATTCTGACTTCTCTTGCGGCTCAGTATTTCCAAGGGCGGGAGAGACTCCTGAGAGGTGGGCTTCTATGCTCAACATCGAGGGTCTTCCTCTCTGAACCCCATGGCTGCCATTCTTTTGAGAATGACAATCATTAGTAGGCATGTCTAATAATTTTGCCAGAAGCTTCTGTCTTTGGGGATCAACTTTGTCTAATTTTGGACTTGCAGAAATGGCTGGTTTATCTCGAGGTTGAGCTGAAGAATGTTTTCTATCCTGATTAGATAAAACTGGTTCCACTGAGCTGACCACTAAAGATGGTTCAGTCTCTAAGGAATGACATAGACTTTCCTTGGATCCAGTCACATCTCTGGCATGGTCTCTCTTGGGAGAGGTGGCATCTGATGCATGGGACCGAGGGGTCGTGACTTTCCGCAGAGCCACCTTTGGCTTGGTGTGTTTGCGCTCCTGGATGGAGGAGGGCTGATTTTGATCTTTGGTTTCTCCTCCTGCCTTCATTGTGTCTGTTCTTTCCAAGATACCCACTGGCAGTGGAAAGGTGGCAGCTGTTCGTTCTGGGCTACCCTTTTCTGATATCACATTGCTTTGTGCACTCTCTGTCTCTGGCTCCTTCCTTTTAGCTTTGGTTAGGTCTTTGGTAGACTTCTTCTCTTTTGTAGCATGAGAAAGTGTAGCTGGCTTGGACTGACAAACTTTCTGATCAGCAGATATGGGCTGTCCTATCATCTTACAGTGTGGCAAGTGGGATTTTAATCTCTTAAATGGCTTCTTACAATAAGGACACACATCCATCCTGGGACTGGTACTACCCATGCTCTTCCTGGAGAGAGAATGAAAAATACAGAGTAATCATTTTATGCATGGATTTTAACTTTCTATTTTGTTTGCTTTTCTTAAGATAGGCTCTTGTGCGTAGCCCAAGCTGGCCTCAAATTCACTATGCTGCCTAGTCTATATAGTTCTAGGATAGCCAGAGTTACATAGTGAGACCATCTTAAAACAACAATAACAAAAAACACTACCCCAAACAATAACTACCACTACCCCAAAACAAAACCAAAAGTTTTAAGTCTAATAAATTAGTCACAGGAAAAGACATTAAGAATGTCAGCCAGAATTCAATTTTGTTATTTATGATAAGTGGAGGTTATATAAAGTTAATGAAATTGTTTAAAAACAAACATTAAAAGAGGAATATTTAGGGCTTTTACAAACAGTTAAGTGTTTTGGGATATTTGATCACACTGTATAGTCAGATGGTTCTCTCCTGAATAATTGACTCAGGAGTTTAAAGTTACTTATAAATGCTCGGCTAGTAGCTCAGGCTTATTACTAACTAGCATTTACACTTTAGTTAACCCTTAATTCTTATCTATGTTTATCCACATGGCTTGGTACCTTTTCTCAAGTCTCATCTTGTTCCTTTGGCTCTGCCCTTCTTTCCCAGAATTCTCCTTGTCTGGTCATACCACCTATACTTCCTGCCTGGCTACTGACCAGTAATTGTTTTATTAAATCAATTCAAGTGACAAATCTTTATAGTGTTCAAAAGCATTATCTCACAGCATATTATGTGAGGATGTGTCTCTGTTTTACCCCACCTGCCTAAGACATCTTCTGATTGGTTTAATAAAGAGCCAAATGGTCAATAGGGAGGCAGGAGAGGATGGGTGGGACTTCAGAGAGAGAGAGAGGAACTTGGCAGAATCTGAGGTGGGAGGGAGATTTGCTACTGAGACACTGGGGAAGTTGGACATACAGTACTGAGGAGAGGTAATGAGCCATGTGGCAGAACATAAATTAATAGAAACTCGTTAATTTAAACTAGAAGAACTAGTTGAGAACAAGCTTAAGCTAAGGCCAAGCTTTCATAATTAATAAGTCTCTATGTCATTTGGGAGCTGGTGAGTCAAAGGAAGACCTGTTAATAGTTAAGAATACCTATTGCACTGTTACTGCAGAGAACCTGGGTTCTGTTCCCAGCAGCCACATCAGGCAGCTCATAACTGAATGAAAAAAAAGAAAAAGAAAAAAGAAAGGACATGACTGCTCCTAGGTATGGTGAAGAGTAAGTTTATGGTAGATAAATAGGAGGGCATAACCAGAAGCAGGGCTGGATTATAGAGGGAAGGGCAGCTGGGAGAAGGGAAGTTTAGCCCCTGGGCTAGAGTTCAGCATAGGGTAAGGGGTATACCAGCTATACCCTGTAACAGGTACAAACTACAGGATGATGGGAGAACCTGGCAGACAGGTCCACTTTGTTATGTTAAATAGGCACCTTAGCCATTTGTCCTGGGTTTGAGCCTGAGCCTCCTGTAACTCTAGTTTTAGGGGAATCTAGTGTCCTCTGACCTGCTGGGGTACTGTGTGCACATAATAAACCAACTCATGCAAGCACACACATACACACACACTTAATAAAAAGATAAAAATAATCAACGGGGGGGGCGGTATTTCTCACTTGGGGCCTCTGCCCTCTTCTTGAACCTGTCCTTCCAAGATGAAATGGTGAAGGATAAGGACACTCACTCGGGGTACAAAACTGGTTAGAACAGTTGCTAATGCTACACGAACCAGATTCATTGGGTGTGAGGACTTGTGAGAACTTCGTCAGCTGTGGATGTGGTTCAGTTGGTGGAGCATGAAGCCCTGGATTCCATTCTAGCATGGCATAAAACCTGATGCTGACATAGAGAGCCGTAATCCCAGCACTTGGAAGTAGTGATGGGGTGATCAGGTTAGAGAAGGACTGAAGCTAGCCTGGCATCTCAAAAAACAAAACAAAACAACAACAAAAAGAGGGGGGATAGTTCTCATAACTCAGGAGAAATGAATCTCTGCTAATATTAATATTAGCAATACATACATATGTAAAAGTAACAATGTATAGAAGAACATGATCCCATTTTTTAAGGGTTTTTGTTGTTTGTTTGTTTGTTTTCAAGACAAGGTTTCTGTGTAGCCCTGGATGTCCCAGAATTCCCTTTGTAGACCAGGTTGGTCTCAAACTCAGAGAGCTCCACCTGCTTCTGTCTCCCAAGTACTGGGATTAAAGGTGTGAGCCATTACCATCTTGCTCCAATTTTTTAGTTTTAACTTGTTATACAATTAATTACCATGTACATATAAACATTATCAATTTGCCTAGTTTGAAATTTTTGATACATGTTTACCATGTAAAAATACTTTCAAGCATTTATATTACACATCATTTATCTCTGTTAACCTCTAGAGTTGTGAAAGGAGAATGTTTATAATTCTAAAACTCAGCTGGGAGTTATTTTTCCCTCTTACTGCTTCTTTAAATTCCAAAGAACAAGGAATCTTTAGCCCTGGCTCTACTTTTCTCATTCCAAACCCTGCCCTCAGAATGCTCCCCAGTGGGGGCTGGTCCCCTGGAGCTGCTACTCCAGACCCCTCCCAAGAAAGCCTGTCAAACACTGGCTCCTCCCCAGAGCTCAAGACCACTCCTACAGGGTATTTAAGGTAAGGTCCTTTCTTCCACATACCTTCCACATACCTATCCCCTACCCTCCAGAGTAACCAGGGGAACTGCTTTGCTCAGATTAAACCTGATTTTATTAATTTGGCCTGATCTGATTTATTGCTTTGGTGAAGTTACCCACTACTGGGGATTTCAAAAATATTTATCAATATCTGTCCTAGGCACAGCTACATTCTCAAAATCTAGTATTGCCAAACATAGTCTGTATCTCTGAATGCTCACAGGAAGCTGAGGTGGTTTAATATCAGCCTTGGCTACACAGGGAGATAGTCAACTCTCAAACAATCATCATTAAAACACACCCATCAAGGCTGGTATATGACATTTGTTGGACAAATAACAAATATGCATTTTCTAACTATTTAATACCAGGACTGAAAATATCTCCTGGCCACTTGAATAGATTAACATAAAACCACAGTCAGGCATGATGGCACATGTCTTTAATCCCAGGAGGCAGAAGCAGGAGGACCAGTGAGTCACCAGCTTGATCTACTACTGGTGAGTTCTGTGACAGCCAGGACTACACAAAGAAACCCTGTCTCAAAAAACCAAAACAAACAAAACAAAACCCCCTCTAAAACCCTGACTCTGAATAAATATCTACTAAATCAACCAGCACTTTATCTTCCATTAGATGCAAAACCCAACTGTTCTCTGCAGAGTCCAAAGTGATTATTGTTACTGTTAGTAAGAACACAATGACAACAGTAGTGGTAGACTGTTTGCAAACCGCACAGGACTAAGCCAATCTATGGGCTTTCCAGTTCTAACAGTATCTTATCCTAAATTTTCTTGAGGTGAGATCTCACTGTGTAGCCTTGTCCGCCCTGGAACTACTTGATAAGGAAGACCAGGCTGGTCTTGAACTCATATAGATCCGATTGCCTCTGTCTCCTGAGTACTGGGATTAAAGACCTGTGATACTATGTCCAGCCCTACATCCTATATCTTAACTAAGGACACGTTTTTCTGTCTGACTTATTGTAGTTATCTTTCCAAGACCCCCATGTTTGTGGATCACTGTTTATGTGTTTGGCAGAAACTCTGATCATCAACTTCTGTAACGATTAGAACTAAGTGGAGAGCTGATGCAAGATGTGACCAAGTACTAATTCCTATACAAATAATTGGAGTATGTCCCTGGCAGGTAACTGTGGATGCTTCTGAGAATCAGTGAAAATTTTCCCAAGGGTTACGGGCCCAGAGTACACTTATTCAAAAAAATTAAAAATAAAAAATTTAAGATCTGAGACAAGGTCTCAAATAGGCCATACTGGCTTTGAACTCGTTTCATAGTGGAGGATGACTTTGACCTTCTGGTCCTCCAGTCTCCATCATCCCAAGTGTTGGGATGACAGGTGTGCGTCACGCACGCCTGGCTGGGACCTCGTGATTTCCTCTGATCAACGCATATCTCGCCACGAGCCAGCTCTTGTTCTCACCGACGCGTTCCCACGCCTGCCCGCCTCCCCACACCTTTCGGTCCCACTTCTTCCAGCAGGTGGGCGGGACGGCTCCCGGTCGGGGCTAGGCCTCTGTAAATCCGTTCCTTTGATGATCTGCTCTTCTATCTCGACCTGCAAGAAAGGTCGTGGAAAACAGCCCAGCCCTTAGATACTCCACTAGACCGGCTCCGCACCTCTCGAGATGCAAAATTCCACGTGGCTCTCCCTTCGAACCTGGAGATCACCAACACCTTCCAACCACAGAACCCAGAACCTGTGGCCGTCCGCGTCAGTGCCTTGATGTAGGCTCGTTCTTTCCGTTTTTAAAAAATTTTAACTTTATAGAGATTTAACGCAGATGCAAGTATCAATTAGTGCCAAATAATTTAATTTATTCAAATCCGGTTTGACTTTTACAGCTTGTCCTCATTTGTTTTTAAACAGGCGGATACCTCGGACACCTAAATAAAAGTCCTGGAAATTGCGGGTCTGTTTTCCCTCTCTGGACACGCCTCTTCCTGTGGGCGGGGTTATGGGTAAGCGCGGCCTGTATCGCGCAGGAGGACGGTACCACGGCGCCTGCGACATGGGGGGGCGCGGAGGGGACGCCGGAAGTGGCGGTGGTACGGGTCGGCCTGCGGGGTACTCACCGCCCGCAGCCTCCACCCGCGCGGCGACTAGAGCCCAAGCCCGTGGGGGTGGGCGTGGCGGTCGCCGGAACACAACTCCGTCTGTTTGCTGTCGGCGCGGGGCGGCGCCGCGTCGCTCGCCTTCACCAGCTGCCATGAGCGAGCGCCTCCGCCCCAGGTGAGAGAAGGGACCGGCACTTTCTCCGCGGCCCCTCGGCCGACGATCTGCTGATGGAGCCGAGGGGCGCTCAAGCCGGGGTGGTGCGGGGCTCGGTCCGCGTCGCTGTGCGGTCGGAGGAGGCGGGGAGAAGCTTGCGCCGCCTCTGTCACCTGGACCCTGTGGGTAGCCAGAGAGGTCACTCTCGGCAATCCGGGTCTCCTCCTCCTCCGTCTTTTTCTGTTTTGCTTCGACTTCTGCCCTTTCCACTTTGGAATGAGGTTTGTTCGGACAAGACACACAGTGGACCTGAAGATTTCCTGTCCTAAATTTAGGCGGGTTGAGGAGGGGGATGGAAGGGATAGCTGAACTTGAAGAGGCAGCCCCTCGAGAAGGAGCCTCGGAGGGGACGGGCCGCAGTGGGGCGGGGAGCTGCTGGCGCCCCAAAGTCAGGGGAAAGGCTGGGGTTGGGCTTAACCCTGCAGCTGGGAGGGCTTAGGGCAGACCGCAGCTCTGTGTCCTGATCTGTTGTCAACCCAGAAAGGCAGATGGACCGGGTTGTGGTATTAACAGGCAGGATTCTAAACTGTTTGGGTGAGAAGCCGTTTGGCTGTGAGGCGGGAGGTGGAAAACATTGTGAGCTATGCTCCTTAACCTCTCCCCTGAGCCGTGCTTTAGGCCCCAGGCGGCCTCTCAGTGCTTTAGGCCCCAGGCAGATGGGGTTTCTTTTTCCTTTCTTATTTTTGTCTTCAAGAAGGTGGGAAGAAGTACGTTGGGATGCTCTGCCTCAGAATGAAGAGGACCTGCTTTATTTTTTTGTTAGGAAGTCTTCTAACTGTGGAGTTTGGTCGCCAAGTTGTACTCTTAACGTTTTCCTGATGGAAGAACAGACTCAGACCCCTTTAATTATTTAAGTCTATCCAGGTTCACTTTATTCCATAGCAGCTTCAGACTTTTAGGCGGATCATAATGGGTTGCGTATTTTCTCTTTTAAAAGATTTTAATTTTACTTTTATGTATATGAGTGTTTGCTTGCATGGATGTACGTATCCCACAACCATGGTGTCCATGGAAGCTAGAGGAGGGAATCGAATCGCCTGTAACTGCAGTTACAGATGGATGTGAACCAACATGTGGATACTGGGATCAAACCTCAGTCTCCTACAACAGCAACAAATTTTCGCAGTCTTAAGCCATCTCATCAACTCCTGTATCTTATTCCTTGTGTTCGTTGGTTGTGGATCTAATCACTTTTTTAAGGCTTCTCCTAGAACTAGTTATTTCATGGGATTGAGGCTCACCAACGTCCTGAGGTTATTTGGTCCAGTGTTGGCCATTTGGAAGCCCCTAGACCGAATTGAACTATTGATTTTAGTTTTGTAGCACTTGTGGCAGAAAGCCTGTTCTTGTGGACAAATGGTCAAACTAAATTGGAAATTATAAGGTGCCTGTCAGAATTAAAATCTATCCTGTGACATTGTTGCAGTACCAAGAGGTTTAATCTTCCTGATTGTATAGATATCGTGAAGCTATAATCTTGCCAATTATTAAAGGTTTAGATTAGGCCAAGTTGAAATTATGGACCACTTACAATCACACCTTTGGGGTTGGGATCTTTGGATAAAATAAGCTTGAGCTGCCTTTTTTGTTGTTGTTTCTCTTATAATGTTTTCCTTATCTGACAGCCCCAGCATTTTTTACCACTCACAGATTCTATTAGCTAGTCCTGTAGGCTAGCAATCTGAGTTTGTACTGATTGAAGATTCTTTTTATCTAATTTACCCACAGGAATCTTAGTGTATTTCTATCTTCTGATGATGTCTTTAAAATAAGCTATTTGGTGAGGATGGCCCTTTCTTGCTTACTTTTCTCTTCACTTGTAAGCTATTGTGTCCAGTTTTTTTTTTTTTTCCCTTTTTGGATTCCAGGTTTCTCTAGCTTTGGAGCCTGTTCTGGAATTCACTCTAGACCAGGCTGGCCTTGAACTCGGAGAGATCGTCCTGTGTTTGCCTCCCAACTGCTAGGATGAAAGGCATGAGCCACCACAGCCTGCTAGCTCCAGTGTCTTTATCTCCAAGTCAGTTCCTGTCTCTGAATCTGGTTCCTCAGAAGATGAAAGGTTGGGCTCAGACTGTTTCCAGACTTTGACAGTAGTAGACTGAGGGTAGTCTATAGAAGGGTGGGTGTGTGGGTGGCAACCGCAGAGCCCTCATTTCTACATATGAGTTGGGAGAGATACCCTACAGCAAGAAGCAAGAGTGTTCTTTTAAAGAAGCATTTGAGATGGGTTATGGTTGCACTTGTTTTTAATCCCACCCAGCAGGAATGAGGCAGAGGATTGCCCTGACTTTGAGCCAGCTTGAAGTTCCAGGCTAGCCAGGCTACATAGTGAGACCTTAACTGAGAATAAATAAAGGAAAAACATTTGAGAACCAGTTTCTGTACTTCTGTACTCTATGATTACATCTGCACAGGTTCTCAAAGAGGATCAGGAAGATGGGATAAGAAATGTGATGGGAGTCAACTGTCTTTGGGAGTAATAGGTAGATGTCCAGTGTTTATCTTTACCTTGATGGAAAGCAGAGAATCTAATCAATTACAGGGCACCTGGAAAAATAAACAACAGTTTGTTCAACTGATTGTAGATCAGTGATCATGTCCCCTGTTAATAAGCAGAGTGCTTCTAGTGTGGCATCTACTAAAAGCCAGGAGCAGTGAAAATGGAGAGCACATAGAGCTCATTCTTAACTCCTTACCACCCAAAGGAGAGGACGACTCAGAGGCCTAAGAGATGGCACATACACCATGAGAAACTGACAGATAGGGTTTTCCCAGAGGTAGATGAGGACAGCAAAGCAGTCCTTTGCTCTTCTTGTTACTGGGAGAAAACATGCCCTGTTATGGATGATGACATAATAATTTTTGGTCAGGCTCATAAAGTTTGGTGGGAGTGACTCAGCAGCCCCAGCATAACCAGCTGTTGGCATACAGATAAAAGTTTAGAGCCCATCTACTGTCTTTGAGTGTCACCCGACTCCCAGCAGACGTTGCTTTACTACGCAAGTGTCCCTATGTAAATTGCCTGTATTGGGATGAAAGCAGAAGCGTCTTGGTTTCACTTTTATAGCCTAAGTTATTTGTTTAGTTATTTTTTGAGACAGGGCCTCACTATGTTGTCCTGGCTGTCTTGTAGCTTTTTATAAAACCAGGCTGGACTCAGATTCACAAAGATCTGTTTGCCTCTGCCTCCCAAATGCTGGAATCAAAGATAAGTGCTGGTTTAGATTAATAATAGCATACCCACTTAATGGTTATTAAAACTTCGTTGTGTCTAGGGTGTAGCTCAGTAAAGCCCTTAAGACCCAGCATGTACAAGGCCCTGGGTTCAACCCTGTCACCACAAATAAAACAAGACACCCCTCCCTCCCCCCGGCCAATACTATGCCAAATTAAAAACCTGGTATTTGTCTTGTTTTTAATCTCCAAGTAGTTCAAGAATATTGTGCAAGTGCTAGTCAGTCTTCTGGGAGAAGGGTAAGAAGTAGAAAGGGGGGCTAGAGAGATGGCTCAGAGGTTAAGAGCACTTCCAGAGGTCCTGAGTTCAATTCCCAGCAACCACATGGTGGCTCACAACCATCTATAATGACATCTGGTACCCTCCTCTGTATACTGTATACATAATAAGTAAATAAATCTTTAGAAGTAGAAAGAGGATCTTAAGTTATTGCTATATGAAACAAACCATGTATTCTTCGTGTTGTTCAGGACTCCTAGGCCTGTCTTTAACTCCAGTTCCAGAGGATTTAACACTCACACAGACACACATGCAGGCAAAACACCAATGTCCATAAAATAACAAATAAACCATAAAAAGGGTCTGTTTCCTCCTTAACTCATTGGCAAGTCCTGTGGCCAACTCATATACCTCCCCACCCAATTGGAGGCCTTGTAAAACCCCAAACCAACTCTTGTCTGGGGCTGGAGAGATAGCTCAGTGGTTAAGAGCACTTGATTCTCTTGGGGAGAACCTGGATTTGGTTTTTAGCTTCCACGAGACAGCTCACAACTATCTCTAATTCCAGTTCTAGGTGATTATGCCTTCTCCCAGCATATATATGTGGTATGTATGCTAACATGCAGGGCAAACAGAAAAAAGATGAGGGCCCAGTGACTCACATGCAGTCTTATCACTTAGAGGCTTGAGAGTCAGGACTGAGTTGAGGGCAGCCACACTGTAGAGTGAGAGCCTGCTTCAAAAAACAATAGGGCCATTGAGATGGCTCAGGGAGATAAACGTACTTGTGCAACCCTGTTCATAAGTAAAGCAGGAGAGATTCAACCACAGGCTTCGAAGTTGTTTTTTGACCTGCCTTTTATATACAATAAATAGTTACAATAAGAACAAAGCCCAAACAAAAGCCTTGCAATCCTTGCTCCAAGGCTAATTTAGAGTATAAACTTATTAAGAGTTGGATAGCTGGGTGATGGTGGCCCCCACTTTTAATCCCAGCTCTGGAGGCAGAGGCAGTCAGATCTCAGTTCAAGGCCAGCCTAGACTGCACTGTGAGTTCTAGGGCAGTTTTTCTCTCTTCAGCTACACAAAGAAACCCTGACCTTACACCCCCCCCCCCAAAAAAAAAACCCAAAAAACCAAACCAAAAAACAAAGTTGGATGTCTTCTGAGTTTTCAGAGTACAGGATCCTGGGTTAGAGATGCACACATGAGACCATTTCTCCAAGTGTAGATACTTATAAAAACTCCCTAGGCTTTTGTTCTTTTTTTGGGATGTGGATTTATGTTTGTTTGTTTGTAGCCAGGGCTATGAAGTGATATCCTGTTTTAGTGGAAAAAAAGTTGGCTGAGCAGTGGTGGTACACGCCTTTAATCCCAGCACTCAGATAGTAGAGTCAGTTTTCTCTTTCTTCTATGTGGGGCCTGAGATGGAACCTAGGTTGTCAGGCAAGGCAGCAAGGGCCTTTGCCTGCTGAGCCACCTGATGAATTTTAAATGGCTGTAACTCCAGCAGTGTAAAGCAGCAGCTGTTAATTGCTTTCTGGGCAGCCTTAAATCAGAGAGCTGGAGACTCAGGCATGTGGTAGTTTGGAGTGCTCAGTCTCTATCATGCCCACGAATCTAGTACTCTGAATAGGCTGCATTGCCTTTGAGGGAAAACAGTCCTTCAACCCAACATCTGCTTTTGCTGTCAGAACCGTGGTGCCTCATGGAGACAGAGGACCCTGTATTTGAACAGCAGGATTGTATAGTAACTGGCTGTTCATGAACATGTTAGGGGTTGTGGCCTTTGTAATAGAGAGCAGGCACTTTTATTATTTTATCATAAATTCATTATGCTATTTTATTATTAATATTACTATTTTATTAATTGTAATTAATAATCACTGCCAACTGATAAAGGTTTAATATTTATTAAGGGGTTTATAGGGAACACTCACTGATATAAGGGATTAAACAGTCATGCGGTTCCTGGAAAGCTGGACTGGTCCACACAGCTTCAATCAGCAGGTCAGGGCCTTCATCCAAGAGCAGGAAAGAGAAACAAGAAGGGGCCCGGCTGTACATGTACCCAATATTAAACTGGCCCTCTGGCCATGCCTCAATACTGGGGCTTCAAGGTCTAAAGGCCAGGCCTCTAGGTCAAGATGATAGATAGTGCCTGCTCCACTATAGGACTCCCACAGTATATTTACTGGGCTTGTTGAAGATGGGTGTGGCTATAGCAGTTGTAGGAGCTGCAGGGCTGCAGCAGGCCTCTGGGGAATGTGCTAGGAGCATATTGGGTTGACAGGACTGAGCCTCCGAGGAAGCTGGCTTCAGTACTGAAGGCTCCGTAGGAACTGCTAGGGGCAGTTAAGCAGATTGTTAAGCAGATCTTGGGATGAGTGTGACCTGGCACCCCAGTGGTGGGTCAAGTGAGTGCTTGGTTTTAGTTGAGCAATTTGATTGGGAAGGTACTAGGCATCCTGGCTGAGTCTGGGTTAGCTTTGTGAGGTAACCTGAAGGAGGTTCTGGCTGGTCAGAGTTGGTCATGGGGTTGGGTACATGCTGTCCTGGCCCTCTTTGCTGAGCTAGTGCTACATGTGGTGACTCTGTAGAGCTTGTGTAGTGAAGGGACTGTCTTGTTCAGTGTAAAGCGATAAGGTCTCACGCTCTGGCTATGGTGGTCTGAAACTCAGTGTAGTCTGGGCTAGCTTCATGTGCAGTCATTCTCCCACTCCAGCCCCTTGCTTGCTGGCATTACAGGCATAGCCATGATGTCTGGCAATAACTAGGTTTTTTTTTAAATTTTTTTTAAACACTTTTTTACTTTATTATTTTATTTAATTATTTGCCTTGGTGTTTGCCTGGAACTGGAACTACAGACAGTTGTGAGCTGCCATGTGGGTGCTGGGAATCGAACCTGGGTCCTCTGGAAGAGCAGACGGTGCTCTTAACCGCTGAGCCATCTCTCCAGCCCCTTTTTTTTAATTTTTAAATTAGTTAATTTTGCTTCTTTGAGACAGTTTTACTCTTGCTGGCCTGGAACTCACTTTACAGACCAAGCCTTCAACTTGCAGTGGTCCCCCTGCCTCTGCTTCCTGAGTTCTGGGACTAGAAGTGCAAGCCACCATGCCCAGGAGGATGTGGATTTTAAATTTTGGTTTACTTAGATTTAAATGGTCACATTGTTAGTGGCTGCCATATTGGACAAGGTACTCCTGACAGTTGGTCTTAGGGTGGTTTCTCCTTTCATTGATTTCTGTTTTCTAGTTCGAGATTAAAATCCTTTTGATAGCTCCTAGTTCTTGTAGGTAGTCTAAATAAGCATACACTGTCTTATGCTGAGAGCATTGCTGGAGAAAGATGGGATTTGTTCTCCCCTTTAACATGACAGTTTTAACCAGCAGTTACTGTCACTGAGTGACAGACAACCCAGAGCAGTGATGTGACAGCCCTAGTGGTGTGGCCCAAGCATTTCCAGTGATGACTCAGAACAGTAATGTCCTCGACCCCCAAAGCAGGGCATTAGAATATCTCACCTGTGTGTTCCTGTATGGCTCCATCTTGTGTGTATTTCGGGGCAAACAGGCAGTCAGCCTCTCCACTTCAGTGCTCTGTGGCACAGGAAGTAGAGTGGGAGATTTGTAATTATAATTTCAGAGGATGTAGCAAGAGGAAACCAAGTTGGGAAGCTTCGTTGTTCTCCTCCACCTGTTCGCTGTTCGCAGCAGACATTTGGAGACCAGCCTTTCCCTGTAAGGCGTGGCCTTGGCTGGCTCTGCTTAGTGCCCAGTGCTGAGATATTATAATTCCTCCCACTCAAATGTTGTGGTGGATTGACTGTGATTTTTTTTTTTTAGACTAGAGAGTAAATTTTTGTATGTTGTTGTGGTTTATAATTGAAGTGTCAGAAAGCTCCATAACTGGTTATTTTTCCTCTTTGTGTTTAAATTTCAGGAAAAGGAGAAGAAATGGCAATGATGACGACAACCACCTTCCGCCTCAGACCAAAAGGAGCAGTAGGAACCCCATCTTCCAGGACTCCTGGGACACAGAGGTAGGTAGAAGGGCTGCAGGCTCAGTGCATGGCCTCATCTTCATTGCATAACTGAAAGGGGAGTGAGTACCTCACCTGCCTTGATGGGGGCAGTTTCTGCCCTTGATGCTGATTGTCTCATTTTGAGGCAGAGTTTTGATGAGTAGTCCTGGCTAGCCTGGCACTCAGACCTGGCTGTCCTCCCTCTTTAGTGCCAGGGTTGTGGATAGGTTATGTGCTGCCACACCAGGCCTCTGTTCCTCCTTTTGATTCTAAGCCTTTTAAGGAAGGTAGGGACTGCCAGGTAAGCATTATGTACATGCTCATTCTCACCTACCCCATTTATAATAGTTTGGTGAACTTTGGAAACCCATCTTTGAATCCTCTAATTTTACTTTTCCACAAGTAGCCCACTTCCTGGTGGCTTATGAACTGACTGTCCTCAAGGGAGACGTATCTGTTACTTGCATTCAGTAGCAGCTCTAAGCAGCAGAGCATGTACAGTGTGTACAAAGAGATCCCCTTTTTGTCCTGGGATTAGGGATGTGAGCCACCACCTCATGGCCGCAGATCCCTAGAGTTCTCTGCTATGGGGGATGACTTATTACACAGCTGGGTCCTTACACACTCAAACACATCCTGCTGTATTTGGTTCCCACTAATAGGATCTGCTTCATACCATCAATCCAAAGTCACCAAGGAGGGGATACCATGACCTTCATGTTTCAGGACCAGCTAATGAACAAATCTAGAGTATGTTCCTGTCATGAGTAGACCTGAGTTCTGATAGCATTTCTTTAAAAATCTTAGTCTACTTTTTCCTGTTTTGAAAGTGTTCAGCCAGCTGGGTGGTGATGCACACCTTCAATTGCAGCACTGGGTGGCAGAGACAGGTGGGTTCTGTGAGTTCAGGATGGCCAGGGCTACACAGAGAAACCTTATCTCAAAAAAACAACAAAAAAGAGTTTAGCTGAAAAGTAGTTGGCTTTTGTTGAATGGGGTGATTAGGGAGTCCTGGGGATGAAGGAAACCATCTTAGGTTAGACAGTCACAGCCATGGACCTGTCCAGTTTTGATGCTTTAGAACAGGACATTCCTTTACCCACTGAGCCTTCATGCCAGTCCTCCACTTACAAACAGGATCTCAGTGAACCTGGAGCTTTCCATTTTGGTTAGATTGGCTAGACAGCAAGCCTTCAGGTTCCTCCTGTTTCTACCTCCCCAATGGAATCCCCAGGCTCACAGTGTGACAGATTTGTATGTGGGTGCTAGGGATGCAAACTCGGGTTTTCAGGCTTCACAGCAGGCTGATAGTATTTGAGCCATCTCTCCAGCCCCCCAGTACTATTTTTAAATTGAGCAATAGTTTGCTAATGTGAGATTAGATTTTGTTTAGCCATTCTTTATAAAGATTTATTTATTTATTATGGTGGCTGGGAGTTGAACTCAGGACCTCTGGAAGAACAGTCAGTGCTCTTAATCTCTGAGCCATCTCTCCAGCCCCTTTTTAGCCATTCTTAATGAACCTTGATAGTTACCACATAAACCAGGCATGGTTCTCTCCTCAGTAAGACAGGAAGTGCTATATCTTCTTTTTGAGTCCTATATAAAGGCAGCAGAATTCTTTCTTCACTCACTCACTCCCCCACCCTTTCTCCCCCTCCTCTGTCTGTCCCTCCCTCCTTTCTTTTTTAATTTTATGTGTATGAGTGTTTTGCCTGTGTGTATGTGCATCACATGTGTCCCTGATGTCCATGGAGGTCAAAAGAAGGTATTGAGTTCCTTGGTACTGGACTTTGGTTGTGAGTTGTGGAGATGTTGGGAACATCTTGGTCCCCTGTAAGAGTAACAAATGCTCTCACCTGCTGAGCCATCTTTCCAGCACAGTATTTTTGAACACTACTTACTGAAGTAGGAAAAATGGACTAGATTAGGCAAGTGAGAGAGGCTGAGGAAGGAGGACCACCATTAATTTAAGACCAGCTATAGGGCTCTACAGTAAGTTCTAGGACAACCTGGGTATAGTGTAAAACCCTGTCTCAAAAAGTCCTAAGAAACAAGCCAGTTAAGACTCCCAGAAGCTACCCTTGCTGGCTTATGTTGTACACATGTAGGAGAGATAGATGCTTTGCCGTATAGGTTTAGTGCCTATAAATTACACTAGATGCTCACATGCAAACCTGCCTTCTGGTCCTTGGGTGTGTGCCTTATAGAGTTTCATTGAATAAATGAAAGTGTCCCCTCCCCAGCGCTTCTTATCCCTGTGAGGTAATGGGAAATCGGGTGAGAAGATGAGAAGTTGCAACAAGTGGCTTTCCTAAGGCAGCATGAGCCTCCTTGTCTTTAGGAAGAGGGATGCTGATGCTGAGGCACCAAGAGTGTAAAGGTGTGCCCAAAATAGCAGAAGCAGGGAGGGGACCACAGGTCAGGACTAAATCTAGTGCTGTAACCGAGGAGAGCTAGGTTGGGTGACCTTGGGAGTGTATATAGCATTTATTTATTTATTCACTCATTTATTTATTTACATAAAGGATTAGACCTGGAGCCTTGCAGATGCCAGGCCAAGTGCTATCCTTCTAAGCACCAGTCCAGTTTAGCATACTGTTTTGTTTTTGTTTTGTTTTGTTTTTTTTTCTCTGAGACAGGCTTTTTTTGTGTAGCCCTGGCTGTCCTGGAATTCCCTCTGTAGTCTGTGCTGCCCTTGAGAGTACAGAGATCCTCCTGCCTCTGCCTTCCGAGTGCTGGGTTAAAGGTGTGCATCACCACTGCCTGGATATCATAATCTTTAAAAAAAATGCTTTTAGTTTTTATTTTATATGTTGGAGCATTTTGCTTGCATGTATATGTACCTGTGTAGGTCAGAAGAGGGTGTAAGTTTCCCCGGAACCAGAGTTACAGAAGGCTGTGAGCCACCATGTGGCTGTTGGGAACTGAACCCAGGTCCTCTGCAGGAGCAGCCAGTGCTGTTCTGTTGAGGCAGTCCTCCAGCTCTGAGTTGGACATAATTTTAGAAATGTTTAATATTAATGTGACAAGATTAATTTTGCTTTAAAGTTAGACTTACGGTTTAATTTACTACTACATTTACTGATTACTATGACTTTGTATATGTGTAATGTGTGTGTGTTTAGGTCAGAGGACAGCTGTGGGAACTGGTTCTCTCCACTATGTAGGGACCATCTCACTAGTCATGTTTTGCTTTTCTGAGACAGGATAACCCACACTGGTATGAAACTCGTTATGTAACTCAGCCTAGCCTTGATCTTGCCTCTACCTCCCAAGTGTGTTGGGATTGCAGCCTCAGATAGAGAGCTTAATTTTTTCTATCTTAAATCTTTGTGTGTGTGGAGGGGTAGTATGTATTTGCCAAAACACAGAATTGCTTTGGCTAACTCTTTATGTGAGGAATTAGCATTGTTTGTTTATAACTGTGACAAATAATTTTTTTGAGATAGAGTCTTTGTCTAGCCAAGGCTGGCCTTAGACTTCTGCCTCTCTAGGTCTGTGTGGGATTACACGAGTATGCCACACATCTCGCATGAGAGTTTTTTTCTTTGTAGGTTCATGTAAATTGAAAGCATTGGTAAATGTTGAGATGGAAGTGAAGGGAAATGAGGGCCTGAAAGATTAAAGTGTTTTTCTAGATGGGCATAGTATTGGCATAAGTCTGACACAGCCCTTAGGAGGCAGAGGCAGGCAGATCTCTGTGAAGCTAGCTTGCTCTACATAGTGAGACCTTGTCTAAAACCAAAATCAAAACACCAACCAAACAAAAACCTAAAGTGCTTTTCCTCTCTCTCATTCTCTTGTTCCATCTCCTCCTTCCTTCTCTCCCTCCCCTTCCCCCTCCTTCCTTCCTTCCCTCTCTTCCATCTTTCTTTGGAAGAGCATGTTCTAGGTGATAAATATACACATACATTCTGGTTCTGATTATTTTAGTTAGCATATATATAATATCTATTCTTTTAAAGATTTATTTATTTATTATGTATACAGTGTTCTGCCTGCAGGCCAGAAGAGGGCACCATATCTCATTGTAAATGGTTATGAACCACCATGTGGTTGGTTGCTGGGAATTGAACTTAGGACCTCTGGAAGAGCAGCCAGTGCTCTTAAGCTCTGAGCCATCTCTCCAGTCCTAGTTAGCATATATTAATTATACATAATAATACATGTTGTTGTGGCAATCTCATGCATACATGTAAGGTATTCTGTTGTATTGACTTCTTCTCCCTTTCTGTTCCTTTCCCACCCAGAACCTTTTCTACTTTCCTGTTCATTTATTTTTTGGTTACCATTTTTGTTGACCCACTGAGTTTTACTATGGTTGCTTGCAGGAGTGTGGGTGAAGTTATTATAGGTGCATATGCTTCTTGCAATGAAAGCTCTACAGAACATGTTGGAACCTCCCCCTGCACCATTAACTATTTAAAGATACTCAGGGAGGGGTGAAGCTTTGTGAGCCACTCCCCCACAGCTGCCATTTCTGCAGGTAGGTCCTGGGGTAGACTTATAGGTCCTTTCTCTCCATGACAATGTTGACAGGCTCAATCTTTAACTTGTAAAAGTTACATCTACTTAGTGTTATGCTCACACAGAACAGGTAACAACTTGTGGAAGTTGGTTTCTTTTTACACTATGTGGGTCCTGGCTGTTGAACTGTAGTTGTTAGACAAGGCAAAAGAGTGCCTTTCCCCCAGCCATCCCATCAGCCTAGACAGGTCTGATCTTGCACAGGCCTTGGCCAGTAAACAGTGCTCCTGTGAGATCAAGACTGCACAGGTGCTGTCTCGTTCTGAAGCAGCTTTCCACCTCACTCCAGTCTTTCCTCTGGCTCCTCTTTTTTTCTTCCCAAGCTTTGATGTTAGGAAGTGATGTGGATGCCCATGTGCGGCTGAGTGTTCGTACCACTTACTACTTGCCTACAGCAGACTTATCACTGATCTGTAGTGTAGTCCTGTAGAGGTACCCAGGACTGAGATGGCAGCTTGATGGGCTTTAACTTCCCTGCTGATGCCTAGGACCTCCCCAGCCTTCAGCATTTGGACAGGGTTAGGGTTCTGTGGAATCATTCCCATAGAATAGGTTTTAAGTACACCCAGGAAGGTTGGTTACCTTATTACTGATTTAGTGCCATTGGTAGCAGTGTGTACTTGGACCTGACAGGTTGGTCAGTAGTGTGATATCGAGGGTCCACAGCATGAAAGTTCTCCCTCAGCAGCCTGCAAAATACCCTTTAGCAGTGTGAGAGCTAGCTGTCCGGGAGGAGGACTCCATCCTTGTTCTAGCTTGATTTCTCTATGTCCTGTACTCATTTCTGTTCGCTTTTTGAGAGTCTTATAGCCCCGATGGCCCAGGCAGGCCTTAAACTCCTAAATTTTCCCACCTTCCTCTCCAGAGCTGGGATTACAGATGTGTACTGCTTAGTTCTGAATTTATGAAGCAGAGAGATTCTACAATTCATATGCTCGCTTGAGCAGCTTTCTAGAGCTCACGAGTAGAAAACTGTATTTAGAGGTGCTTAGTTTCTGCCATGGTGTAAAGGGGTTATCATTTAAAGTAGTATAGCCTGGTAAAGATAGAATTGAAGGCAAGCCTACTCAGGGGAGCAGCATCTCTGGTGAGGAATTTGAGAAAATGAAGATGTCCTTTAGGGTGTTCTTCTCCTGCATCGCAGTTTCTGCATCTTTGCCGTCTTTTGTCTGTCACACAGTTTGCCAGGGTCCCAGAGGTGTTTTCCGATTGTTCTGCTTTCCTTGCACCCCTTGGATCTCCTGTGGTGTGTATGCTACTGTGTCCCTTTTGCTTTCTAACTCAGCCATCTGTAGCTTCCCAGGTTTGTCTTCCTTCCCTTCCTACGGCCACCTGTCTGCAGCCCTGTGGTGCTTTCTCAGGGACCTTCCCTCCTCCTCCCTCCTCCCCTTGCTTGGCTTCATCTTTGGCTCTGCTAGGCTTTGTGGGAACGTGAGCAGTGGTGTTGATATTCAGCAAGTAGTTCCTGGTATCTGCTGCTCTTATGTACATGTTCTGTGTCCTCAGTCAGCTGGCCATCTCCTTGTCCCTTGAGAGCCCTCCCATCCCCACCTGGGTACACACACCTTCAACACGTCTAGTCCCTGTGCCTGCCTCCTGCTTGGCCTATGAGGAAACACCAGTGGGCCTCTTTTCAGTCTCTCCAGACCTTATCATCTACAGATTCCTGGGATCTTAACTCATTGGAGCAGATCTGAGCATGACCCCAAGTCTTCAGAACCTCACTGGCTCTTGTAATCTGGCCATGACCTCCCTTTGTGTTTCATGTTTCATCCGCTCCTGACAAAGTCCAGCTATCACACTGAACTTGTCACCCTGAAGACACTTTTTTTCATTTGTATTTTTATTGGTTCTCTTGGTTTGTCATTTCCTGCCTGTTCCAAGTTTTCCTCCTGGACCAATGGAGCCTCCCTCATCCTTACCCAGCATGCACCACCGCATGTCTCTCCCAACAAGCAGCAGTGGACTGTGGGTATCTGCAGATGCATTACCACCATTTTCCCCAATTGATCTTAGTAAATTTTTACCAAGTACCTGAGCAGCCCTGGTGACATGCTCATGTCAGCTTGTTTGCATAGCTAGTGAGCATGAGAATGACTGTTTTGACAGGTACACCAGAGCCCACAATTTCTGTTCAGGACATGCCCTTTTGGCTGCAACACACTGGTAGTAAAAGGATAAAATGGCTGCCTCTGTTCAAGACCCTGTTTCTATAGGTTTTCAAAACAGGACTGACTCCTGGGGGCAGGAGAGATGGCTCAGCAGTTAAGAGCACTGACTGGTTTTCCAGAGGTCCTGAGTTCAATTTTATAATGCAATCTGGTGATCTCTTCTGTCTAGCAAGGACACAAGCAGGCAGAAGAATACTGTATACGTAATAAATAAATAAATAAATCTTAAAAACAAAAACAAAAAACAAAAAACAAAGCAGGACTCTTCAGATTGGTCAGTGCTTCCATGAGTCAATCATTAGCAAATAGCAGGGAACCAGTTTGGATAAAAGTATTTGGTACTTTTTCAGATACAGGTATAACAAGGATAATTCCTCTGGACAGGATGGCAGTCTGAACTCAGAACTGTTCCATCTGATCTATCTTCCAGCCATCAGATTCTGAATGTTAGCATCGCTAAGCCAGTCTTTGCCATTTCACCCTGCCTTTCACTGTGGCTGGGAGGGCAGTAGGGAGGACAGCAGAGTCTCCGTCTTAAAGTTGGAATTAACTAAAGACCTTACTCTGTTTTGTAGTAACATTCTTTACTCATGGTTATTTTTTTCTAAGTATATTTTTGATTAAAACCTTCAGAAAATAAAAATAATGGGGTCTGGAGAGAGGGCTCAGTGCTGCTGACTGTCTTTGTAGACCTGGTCAGGTCCCAGCATTCACAGTGGCTGACAACCACCTGTAACTCCAGTCTTAGGACCAGATGCCCTCTTCTGGCCTCCTGGTTTTTGTGTGAATGTGGTGTACATGAACTCACACAGGCACGCTCACACTTGTGTGGTGGGGTGCGGCTTTGAAAAAGGAAAATCAGTTAAATAAAGCAGAAGATACAAATCCTGATTTTTTTTGATGCACTATACTATGTATATGGAAAAGAGGTTTTAAACAACTAAAATCTTTCTGTTAATTTTTTTATAATTTCATAGTGTGATTTGATCATATTTATGTTCTTACCCACTCCTCAGAGGTCTACTCCACTTACCTGCCCATTCAACTCTGTTCTTTTTCTTTAAAAAAAAAAAAAAATTGCTGAGTCTAATTTGTGCTGCCCTAATACTCTTGGGTATGGGGGAAAGAAAAAATATGTTTGTTTTTTTTTTCTTTCAAGATAGGGTTTTTCTATGTAGCCATGGCTGCCCTGGAACTTGATTGGTAGACCAGGACATAGACGACACAATGGCTTTTTTAGTTTCTCTGTGTTGCTCTAGCTGTCCTGGAACTCACTCTGTAGACCAAGCTGGCCTCGAACTCACAGATCTGTCTGCTTCTGTCTCCCCAGTACTGAGATTAAAGGCACGCACCACTAGCAGCCAGCTCACAGTGGGATTTTCTTTAGCCATTACAAAGAAGACTCTTAATAGGGTTTCATTTTAAGTCCAAGTAAAGCCTTTTTGTAGGAAGACTGATATGACCCTGGCTTCTCTTTTTCTTCTAGTCTTCGAGCAGCGACAGTGGTGGGAGCAGCAGCAGCAGCAGCAGCAGCAGCATCAACAGCCCTGACAGGGCCAGTGGGCCAGAGAGCAGCTTGAGCCAGTTCATTCCTGGATCCTGCCCCAGCACCCCCCAGGCGGTGCCTGAGCAGTCTGCACTGTGCCAAGGCCCGTACTTCCTTATCAATCAGACCCTGAGGGAGGCCCATTTTCACAGCCTACAGCACCGAGGTCGGCCTCCGACATGATGCTCGGGCAGTTTCTTGCCTTCTGTGAAGGGACAGCACTGTGCAGATTGGATATTTCAACTTCATGATTTGTTTTTAAAAGTTGCACACAGAAAAAAAAATGCCTGTTGGCTTTCAGTCTCTATTTGAGTATGGGTCGGCAGGTACTGTTTACTTGGGGTTTGCTGCACTATTAAGATTTCAGAGGGGCTTGGGAGCAATTGTTTTATAGGATTCTTTGAGAGAGGGCATCAAGTCCATGTCATGGCAGTGTCTGAGGAAGTCTGACTGATTGCCACATCTCAGTTACACAGTGTACTGTATGTAAGAGCCTCTTAAAAATGTGGGATCTTCAATTTTTTTTAACTCAATAAACTAGTAAAGAATATCTAGTTTCCATGAAACAAAACAAAAACCTTAAGTTTTCTCCCCAAATATAGGAAGTTTGACTCAGTCTTGCACTGAAGTTAATTGCCACACTACCTCTTAGTATATAGATGTCCACAGAAAGTGCTCCCGGGAATGGAACAGTCAGTCACCCACTCTGAAGACCATGAGGCCAAGCACCTTCCCTAGTTGTGGTCTGTTACACATTTGTATAGCCAGGGAGAAATTCTGTCACTGCTGTGTCTGTTTTCTAGTCTGCACCTCCGATGCTAAAGAGAACACTGCAGTTCTCTGATTTGAGAAATACCTAGTAACTGTCTTAAGAACTGTCATAGCAACAGCTTAACTGCTAGCCCTGCAGTGCCCACACCCAAGGCAGTAGTCAGTGCCTAGGAAGCACATGCTGCCCAGTAGCTGGAGAGTGAGGACTGAACGCATGGCTGATAGTACCGCCGCCCTGCTAGGGGCCACACTCCAGCTGTAGACACAAGCAGGCACCTCTAGGGAGACCAGTGCAGGAGTATTTAATTAGAGAGCCTGGGCACTGTGTCCATGCTACTTTGTCATACTGGAGAGCCAGGCAAGCTTGAATAGGGAAGGTGCAGGGGAGTCGTTGTCCTCGCTGGCCAGCTGTCTGAACAAGGAGCCAGGATGCGCCGGGTCACCTACTCTGGAGAGGGCTGGGGGGCCAACCTGCCATTAGATGAAGAGGAAGTGCCTTAAGTGTCTGTCCACCTGCAGCCTCCTGCTCCCCTCCACTGCACCCCACTCAGAGGCCACACAACACAGGCAGCAGCACTTGAGGAGCAGGGTTGGCTCTAGTAAGAAGGGTCTGAGGGACTTGCTGGACCAGAGCGGGTTACACTATGTGATCCAACTACAGTCTGCAGGAGGCCCATGCCAGGGAGAGAGTGAACATGCGGCACCTTCCATGACCATGGAAAAGCTGTGTGTGACATGGGAACTAGTGTCAATGAAGCCTGGAGTTCAGAAAGAAATTCTTTTCTTTTAGAACCGGTTTCCAGATTTTAAAACCAAATGCTTGCCAAGGACTCGAATCTTATTGGGTTTGCTGGCAAGGAATGTGGGAAGGGATACTTTACTGGAACTCTGTCTAACAGGCAAACAGTGCTGTAAGAGAAGCTATCAAGCACACATGTATACAACACAATCCAGAAATACCCAGAAGGGCTCCGGCAGGCTTAATGGATGGCGTCCTACCAAAACAAAACATGTATTAATAAAACAATGCTTGAGAAAGCACGTTTCTTCCTATTTCCCACCCAACTAAAGGCACAGATGAGACCATCTGCAAGACAAGAGAGTCTTTTCCCTATGCTCTGGTCACAGTGCAGGAGTGCCAAGTCAACAGTCACTCTTGCCCTACAAAATGAACCATCTCTCCTGTGCTGTGTGTTCTTCACAGTTTGGGTCTGGGTCCTTTTCTGTTTGGAGGCCATTTGCCGATTGGCTTCTTTCTATGAGCTCAAGCTAGTGAAACCTTGTACTCTGTTGCGCCGCCATTAAAAGCAGCCTTAGTGCATTACCATACAGTGTGCCTAACTCATTATTTCTATAAGAACTGGTGGAGGGTTGGCTGCTGAATGGGGCAAGGGGCTGGAAGAACCAGGAGAGAGTTGGCACCAACCTGGGCTTGTGTTTCAACGCCTCTTCTGGGGGTCTTTGCCTTTCTTGTGCTTGTCATGCTCAGTGGAAGCAGTCCAAACCTAGAGACAAGAAAGATCATTTCATCTCAGTGCACAGGCAGCCTGGGGCCAGCAGAGCCTGCCCAGCTACTCACCTGATCTGACTGGAGGCCAGTGGCAGGATGTTATGGGGCTCCTGAGAGTTGAATGTGCTGCTCCGGGAGGCAAACTGATTCTCTGTATCAGTAACCAGTCCAAACAGAACCTGTAGGCAAGAAAGGGAGGGGCCAGAGAATGTCACCCCAAGAGACAGTCACTTCACTGTCTAGCCATCATTTGGGAGAGCACTTTTTAAATTGTTACTTTTTCAGAATTACTCCTTAATCTACCATTTGTGAGAATCTCAAAGCTGTGTGTGTATTCTCGTGTGCATAGCCAGTGACACACATCTTATGCACTGGGCCTCGTGTCCATTTACTACTTTCTGTGAGGCTTGTGTAAAAATGTAACTAACCCTTACTTCCAACATGGCTACTGAAGCTCTTGGCATTTTACCTGCTTCTTCCAGGAAGTGGCTATTTGTATCTCACCCTGTGCAGGAAACGCTGGAGCAGGCTTGGTTTGTGATCTCTAGTCACACTGAGCATGGTTTTGGGACCCAACTTACAGAAGTCCGCTGTACCAGGCGATTAAGGTTGCTGTTGAGATGTGGTGTGAAAACATCCAGGTCAAAAGGGTCGATGAGGGCCTCCAGCCTGTCAGTCACTTTCTCAATTCTGACAAGAGTTAGAAACATAATTCTCCACACACTTCAGGACAGAAAACAACCTGGCAGTCAGTACTTTACTGTGATAGAAACCCCCGGGAGGTGGGCATTGCCCAGCTGAGTGGCTTAGTATCCTTATGACAGTCAGCCTGGTCTGAATCTTAAGTCCAGTGCCTTCCACTTACCAAACAGGTTCTGCATGCTTCACATGGTTGTGCAATCTATTCAGCAAGTATTATTTAACCCACCTTTTATACAATGAGTCACTGTTTAAGGGAAACCAATCACTGTGCAGGATACAGCAGGCTTTTTGCAGGGGTATCTCAGGTTGGGGTTTAAGATGGTGCTGGACCACAGCTTAGTAGTAGAGGACACAATGGTGTAAGATGCTTCCCTGAGGTGTAGCCTCAGGGCTGCAGGAGTGCTCAGCTCATAGCCCGCCTCCCCCCAAGGGTTCTCTGTGTAGCCCTGGCTGTCCTGGAACTAGCTCTGTAGACTGCCCTCAAACACATCTGCCTACCTCTGCCTTCCAAGTGCTAGGGTTAAAGGCGTGTAACGTCACTGCCCGACAGCTTACAGATTTGCACAGTGCAAGATGTGGTTTATTGCTGGCCCAGAAAAAGATCTAAATCCTGGACTTGAAGTATGGTTTATACTCAACAGTGTGCTCTCCAACCACTATAAAATGGGAAAATCTCAAAAGGAACCCTTCTAGGTGTACTATAATCCATTAACTGCTTCAGGAAGAGGCTGCCTTGTAGCACCCCGTAGGAGTAGTCACCTGGAGTCTGGCTTGCTCCGGCCACTCTTCATCTCCTCCCCCTTACTGGTCAGAACAATGTTGAGGTAGCGCAGGTCATAGAGGAGCTGCAGGGCTCGATTCTGGGTCATTAGAAATGTCCCTTCTTTCTGAAAGTGAAGGCAGTGAGGGGCTGATTCCTTATCTGGATCCAAGAGCAGTTGTAAGTTCTGCTTGTATTACATTGTGGTATAGTTTCACAAGATGCTGTTGACACACACCCACAGGGCCAGGATAATCTCAGAGTGCTCAGTAAAGAACTCTTAAAATCGCAGAGACTCAGCTCTTAAAAACAGGCTCTGGGCCTGAAGGTGGCCATCACAAAGGGGTAAAGGTTTTTGCCTGGAGATGTATGTAAGCTCTGAGGCCCAGGAGCAGAGACCATTGAGATGGCCTCGCCTAGCTATGTTCCGGGTGAAATAGGACAAGTCAAGACTCAATGGTACAAGTATGATGGTGGCTGAGAGGCTAGGCCTTCTCCTAAAGAGAACCTCCCTTGGTGTCATAGCTTCCTCCATCCATCATCTCACCTGGCAGCCAGCACGGAAGAGATGTAGCTCATGTGTGATGAAGCTACTTTCAGCCAATCGGCTCATGTGCTGCTTGTGTTTGATCCTGAGTAGACCAAGGGGTTAAAGACTTGTCCAGAGCCTGCATGAGCAAATGCTGGCACTGGTGCCAAAGCTTAACTGGTTTTACTGTGAAAGCCTTTACCCTGTACACCAGTCCTGACCCCCAGGATGACCAGTTTGAACCTGAGATAGGGTCAACCTGCAGAGCTGAATGCCTCTCCTAACATAATGGAGCACATTTATGGGACCGTGACACCTGGCTTGGGCAATGATACCATTCTGTGCCCTTCATACAAACTGCCCAAATCCAAGAAGAAGGTATGTTTGTTTGGGAAAACATTTGGATACCTACCTTTAGCTGTTGGTCCTCTGTGAGTTGCTCATAGGCAGCTATGACTTGGGCCATGCAGTTCTTCAGCATCTCCTGCAGGGTTACCTTTGGCAAGGCATGGCCTCCAACCCGATTAACTTCCTGGCATAAGCCAAACAGGAAGGACTGTACATACCAGGATGGCTGAAAGATCAGAACAACACATCGCTAAGTATAGCCCTCACATAGGACACTCACTGTGACCTCTGCAGTCGAGCAAAAGGGACATGAAAATGGCTTCCTAAAACCATCCTGCTTCCTCTGAGCAGTTTATTCCCCTTTGCAGCCCAAGGACGTGTGACAGTGGCCCATACTTACTTGGATAGGGAGGCGTATCTTAGATGTGACACTGCTGCCGGACTCTGTCTCCTCTTGAATTTCTAGTTCATCCCAGTTGGTGGCAGTGGCCAGGATTGAGCCAGCATCACTTAAAAGCAATGATCGAGTGAATCCACAAATCAGAAACTGGTGATAAGAAGAGAATTGTTGCATTAGTTACTCAGGGCCCTTGCAGTGTGTGGGTGGCAAGCTGCCAGCCCCACTCTGCTGGCAGTTGGCACTCAGAAGAAGGCAGTAGCTAGCCACCTTATAATGCAGGTGTCACCTGTTGGAGACTACAGGGGCTGTGGTATTGACACGAAAGCAGGAAGCAGGGTTCCTTTCAGATTAGTAAGAGGGAAACACTATAAAGTCTACGCTGAAGAACAGAAGTTTACACCCGAGCTGCCAGGCACAGGCTGTGAGAGCTATGAATAAGGATTACTTGTCTATAGGACTCAGAATGGCCAGACTGGAGGAAGACCCCGGGAAGTCCCCGTCACTCACTTTGACAAGCGCTGAGCTCCAGACCCGATAGGCCATGACACTCTGTTGGAGCAGAATCTCCTTCAGCTCTCGCCACTGGGCCTGCACAGGGAGGAGCTCCTGAGCTCTCCCTTTGCCCTGCTTCTTCAGAGCCCTGGCCTCTCTTGCGGGTCTTTCCAAGGCCCCACACTTTCCCAAAATACACTGCTTCAGGTGAGGGCACAGTTCTCCCAGGGACTGGCAGAGTCTGGCCATGAAGAGGGCTGCATGCAGCTTGGGGCTGTGAAGGGCATCCTTCTGGTCTTGTGCGACTTCTTCAATGCTCTGTAGCTCTGCCTGGATGCAGCCCACAACGTACTTGATGCAGGCCACAGACTGGGTCCGCAGCATGTCCTGCACAGTTCCAGTGTCTGCATATCTATCGAAGGCCGAGTTCTTAGCCTGCTGCATCGGGGAGGGGTCCTTGGGCAGTGGTGTGTCACTGGAGGGAAGGTAGGCCAGGAGGTCGTCCAGTTTAACCTTCAGCTTAGAATCTAGAGCAGAACAGAAGTTCTGTACACAAGGACTGATGGCCTGGGCTTTCATGGAGAGGCCACTATTGGCAAACTGAGCCCGGTTTGCCACGCTGACCCAGGCAGCATCAGGAGGCAAGTCGCTTGGACTCTCAGACCAGAGAAAGAGAGACATGTTCTGCTCAAAGTGGACATGTTTATTTGATGTGGAATTGTTGATCTCTAGTTCCTGCAAAGCTGAGACCAGAAGTTCTTTGGAGCTATTGGAGATAGATTCAAAGCCTTCTCTGGTCAGTGTCTGAAGAGAAAGAAGAGTGTTAGTCATTATTACTTTATGGAAATTTCCAAATGAGTTGAAATGGCAATTTATGTTGGCATTCAGAACATTCTCTACCACCCTCACAGTGAGTGTTAGAGTCTGACAGTAAAATGCCCACACAGGCTCAGGGATGAACAGCTTGGTCTCCCGTGGTGGCACTTTGGGACATTGTGGCAACTTTAGGTGTAGAGTTAATGAAAGCAAGGGCACTGGGTGTGCGTTCTCAGGATCTGTACAATTGTGTGTGTGTGTGTGTGTGTGTGTTTGTGTGTCCCTGCTTCCTGCTTCCCCCCAAGGTAAAAAGGCTCTGCTGTTCTGGTCATGTGTTTTGCCTCCACAGGCCCAAAACAGCCAAGTGACCATGCACTGAAACCTCAGAACTCTGAGCTAAAATACATCCTTCCTCAAGTTATTTCTGTCCAGTCATAGTGATGAGAAAAGGACTAATATTGCCAACATGGTTTGGCAGAGAACAGACAGTACCACTGAGGGCCACCCGACATCTACCTGCTATCTCTTTTAGTTTTTAAAAATTTGTCTGGGTAAGAAACAGGTAAAGGAAACAATCAGTAAACAAGGGCATTTTTAACCTGGTCAAAAGGCCACACTAGGCTTGGGTGTCAGGTGGTCCAAGTGATGCTCACCACACCTGTAACCGATCCAGGAAGAGCTGCTGCATCAGATCCTCCCAGAACAAGATCGGCTTCTCCAGAAGCCGCCGACACACCACCTCCCAGCTCTGGCTGGTAGACTCGTTGGTAAGTAAATCCCATATGGCATCTCTGATCCCTGCGAGACCTTTCATGCTCTTCACATACATGAGCAGGTTGGTGATTCCAGTTTTAATGTCTTCCTTGCACCTGTAACAAGACCATTTTCTTGGGCTCTACTGGATTCCTGACTTCTGTGTTTTGTTTGTTTGCTTTTTTTTTTTTTAAAAAAAAAAACTTTATTTATTTGCCTTGGTGTTTGCCTGGAACTGGAACTACAGACAGTTGTTAGCTGCCATGTGGGTGCTGGGAATCGAACCCGGGTCCTCTGGAAGAGCAGACGGTGCTCTT
This sequence comes from Sigmodon hispidus, assembly GCA_004025045.1. NCBI lineage: Eukaryota > Metazoa > Chordata > Mammalia > Rodentia > Cricetidae > Sigmodon > Sigmodon hispidus. The sequence continues at coordinate 111,234 of PVIH01001998.1, read as the reverse complement.
AACCGCTGAGCCATCTCTCCAGCCCCCTGTTTTTTGCTTTTTAAAAAGAGGTCTCACTATGCATTTTTGGCTGGCCTGGAACTTGCTATGCAGACCAGGCGGGACAGAGATTTATCTGCCTTTGTTTCCTAAGCTCTGGGATGAAAGGTATGCACTAGCATACCTGACCTTGATTTGTGGTTTTCACATCATTAAGAAAAATTCTTAAAATTTCATTTGAAACCTCTGGCCTGAGTATCTCAGCACATTTTTAACTGGACTGAAGCTGGGATTCTGTAACCCTCTTAGCAGGTCAACTTTTATCTAAGCCCTAGGGCATGGCTTCAAAAGCAACACATTACACAAGAGCTCATAGTATTCAGAATTCAAACAGAAGGAGAAAAACCTGTACTTACTGTTTTGGAAAAATAAATTATTTTTAAAATATTATTATTTGGACAGGGTTTCTCTGTGCAGTCCTGACTGCCCTAGAACTCACTCTGCAGACCAGACTGGCCTTGAACTCCAAGATCTGCTTGCCTCTACCTCCTAAGTGCTGAGAATAAAGGTATGCACTGTCACTGCCTGGCTTAGAGATTCTGTTTTTAATTATGTGTGTGTGTGTGTGTGTGTGTGTGTGTGTGTGTGTGTATGTGTGTAGGTGGATATACGGAGGTGTGTGTGTATGTGTGTGTGTGTGTGTGTGTGTGTGTGTGTGTGTGGAGGTGGATATATGTGAGCAAAGGTGCTCTCAGAGGTCAGAGGCAGCAGATCTGCCTGGAGCTGGAATTATAGAGGCGGATGCCAGCTGCCTGATGTGGGTTCTGAAGACTGAATCCAAGTCTTGTAGAAGAACAGCAAGTGCTCTTAACTGCTGAGCCATTTCTCCATCCCATGAAAAAATAGCTTTCTCATTCTTCATAGGTACTAAGTGGGTAAAAAGGAGCAATGTACCCTGAGTGGGTGGCTGACGTGTGGCACATCACCCAGACGACTGAAAGTCATCTCATGCCTTCCAAGTGTGGCCACCATGAAGGCTGCATGCAGGTCAAGCCTCAGGGATGCTTTCTGATTGCTTACATGTCCATCCATTTCTGCAATGTGTCTTTCAGGTACTCCTGGCTGATAGGATGTGCGAGAGTTCGTAGCTCTGGCTGGTACTCCATAATGGATGCTGGCAGGTGTCTGAACCAGCTGCATAGCCTCATCTCCCCTTGCAGGACACTGATGCCCTTTCCTGGAGAAAAGCCAAATGAGAAGAATCCGGGCTGGGCTTGGAACAGCATATTAAGAATTAAAAAGCCATGAGAGAACTTCCAAAATCCCAGCCGCCCCCCAGTCAATCTGGATCAAAGGGTTAGACACAGGAAGTGTAGGGAATGTCAGGCCCTCACTGTGTGTGGCAGCTGCCCCACACTCTGCCATCGCTCTGGCTGAGAAGGACAGTAGAGGCCAGGAGGAGAGAAAGGAGGGCAAAAAAGGGAGAACTGCTGTGCAGTCTTCTGTGTGTGTGTGTGTGTGTGTTTGTGTGTGTGTGTGTGTTTGTGTGTGTGTGTGTGTGTGTGTTGGCATCTTGCCATGTCACTTGAGCTGGTCTCTAATCCTGAGCCTCAGCAGCCAGTCCTTCTGCCCCAGACTTCTGAGTAGCTGGGACTACAGATGCATGCTACTGTATCTACCAGTCCATGATACTCTAACAACAGAGCTTAAATTGTCCCCCCAAAAAGTGCAGGCTATTCATTCTTTCTTTTCCTCAGCATCCTAGGTTCCCCTTGAAGATCCAAGGGAACAGCCACTGCACCCTGTCTTGCCTTGTGAGTCTTGGCCTGCACTGTGTACCTTGGGCAGTGCCTTTCACTCTACTCTGGAAGAGGCCACTCAGCAGCCTGGTCTACAAATGTAGGGAAAAGTGTCCAGCCAAAGAAATCCACCATAGCTCTGAAACTAGAACCAGTGAAAGAAGCCCACCCTGGATTTAAGTCCTTAGCCAGTGAAAGAAACACTTTATCCCTGAACTCAGAACTATGGTGATATATTTTATATACAGAACCAAAAAGAATTATGCCCTGGCCCTGAAATTGGAGCCCAAAAGAGCCAGTGAAAGAAACATTTTGACCCTGAAACCAAAACTAAATTAGGGATTAAAAAATCTGACCACTCCCCACCCTGGAAGTCTTTTCCCTAGAAAGCCATTCCCCCATTCCGCCCCCCCCTCTGCCCAAGCCCTATATAAGCTCTGAGCCCACAGCTCTTTCCCTGCTGTCTTTTCCCACCACAGGCTCAGGCAGCCACTCTCCTGGACCCTTCATTCTCAATAAATCTCTTGAATTAGGTTTGGGTGAGACCTTTCTCTGGAGCAGCAATGGAGCCTGGACAGAAGTTGTAACACTCTTGCCTCCCAGGGAACCTTCCCTGTGGGGCCAAGTAGTCAAACTTCCTGGACAGAGAGCTGCAGTGGCAAAGTAAAGCTACGAGGAAGCTACAACACTTCAGGTCAAGGTCACCTGGGAGCCCTCCCCTGCCTGCAGGAACAGAGCTGTTAACATTGGGGAAGCCTTTCCCTGAAGCAGGGCTATAAGCTGCTACCTACGTTTACTGTGGCCGGTGGTGTTCATTGGCTCCCATCTGAGCTGAACAAACACTACAACAAAGTGAGTCCCAGAACAGCTAGGGCTACACAGGGAAATCCTGTTTTGAAAAATGAAACAAAACAAAACAAAGCTCCACTAGGAGTTTGAAACACAAGACCCTTGCAAGGTAACCTTATTCCTATGCCAGGGCAGGTCAGTTGGTCGGGACTCACTTTTCATGAGAGGGGAGGGAACATGGCATGTGCATGTGTGTATGAAAGCTTAAGAAAGGTGACATCTCTTAGAGATTAGCCTGATGGTCACTTTCTCCTAGAAATAGCCCCGGTCATAACTATCCTCTGTTCACTTCCTTTCCGCCTTCGGCTGCCTCCATAATTCACTGTGCTGACAGTTTCACCTGACCTTGCAGTCCTAGGATCTGTCTGAGTCATCTTCTTTGCTCACTGGTAAGCCATTCTTGTGGGTGCAAATGCTGCCATCTCCAGGTATACTGCAGGTGAGTGTATCTGGGGTGTATGTAGGGACAGTCTCATTTCAGGCTCCCAGTGTTCTGGAGTGTCTTCCCTGCTGATGTAAATCCATCAGCAGTCCCAAACCAGTTCCTTGTCTAGATAATGTGGGCACTACCCCTCCCACATGCTTCTGAGCCAATCCTTCATCCTCAGTCCTCTCAACAGAGATCAATTGTCCAATTCGCCTCATTACATAGCCCAAGTCCCCATCCTATGTCTGACCCTGAACCATGGTGACAGCCTCCTGTCAGTTCTCAGTATCACTCCGCCCTGCAGGACTCCACTGCCACATGAAAACGTTTAATTAAAGCTGGTAAAATGCTACCTCAAAGAAGTATGGGATGCATGGGGACATATGGCAGAGGGAGCATACCAGGCCTGCAAGGTCACAGAAGGGTACCCTGATCTCTGGATAAAGTCCGACCTCCCACATCTGGCCCACACAGCTGCACATTACCTAGTCCCTGGCCATGCCTCTGCCTCTTCTAACTAGATCCTCCCGTTACTCTAGAAACTTCTACTGGCATTCTTCAGCTCCTCAGAAGCACTCAAAGTCATCTTGGGACTTTGAACCTCTTCTTTCTTTTACCTGGGTCTCTCTTTCCTTTCTCACTCACTAACTCCTCTTAACCTTCAGCTTTCTGTGTTTTGTTTTTCAAGACAGGGTTTCTCCATGTAGCCCTGGTTGTCCTGGAACTCACTCTGTAGACCAAGCTGGCCTCTAACTCAAGAGAGAGCATGTGCCTCTGCCTCCTGAATTCTAGGAGTAATAGGCATGCGTCAGCACTGCCCAGCTTCAGCTTTCGGTTTAACCTGACTTCCTCAAGGAAGTCTCCTTTGATCATTTCGGTGCTGCTAGGCAACTGGTACCCTGCATTTATAATGATGACTATGACTGACCTCAAACAGCAGCCTGAACCACTGAGGATTCAGTATCTGCTTTTACAGCTCAACTATGACGCCCATGGAGCAGGAGACAGAATCTCTCAGTTCAGGGATTCATCCCAGAGCCTGACAGCAGCTGGGACATGGCAGATCAGCTGAATAGATGAGGAAAAAGGGTATCAGCTCACCTGTGGGATGCTGGCTTGTGATTGTCTCCAGGGTAGAAAAGAGCAAGCCACAGGGCAGGGATGGGTCTGGCAGCATACCTTCTGGTAGAGTATAGAAAAGGGCATGGGCCTGGTTCAGAGTGGTAGCCAGCAGCTCCACCAAAGAGCAGATCTGGGCCTTGATGCCAGCCCCTGTAAGAAGAAGCCACCTTTTTAAAAAAATGATTCTCTTAGCAAGGCTGAACACAGAACACTGATGCTTCAGGCTCTTTTGACACACAACTGCTCCATTCCCTGTTAAAGAATTACTGTAGACAAAAGTGCACCCACCGTGGTGAGGCTGGTTCAGAAGTTTCTGAATAGTTGCCTTTCTGGCCATCAGGAAGTCTGTGAGGGCTTGGCGGGGAGAGCTTTCCTCCAGGAGCATTATAGAACAGAGGGCCTCAGCCACAGCCTGCTCTGAGACATTCTGGCATTTGAGCAGCATCTTGCTTTCATGCAAAATAGTTGACCTAGAAAGACTCACAAAGATCAGCAAGGAACGGCTAACATTAGGGAGAAGCACTTCAGAAAGGAAGGCAGATTCTGTGACTCTGGTCCAGACATCATCATTAGAGAACCTATGGGCACTCGCTTACCGGAAGTGGCTGGCTGCTGCCACCTGCCGGATGAGTATGGGAAATCTAGAGAGGATGGGGCTGTATCTGGAGCTAGAGGAGTCCAGTTGGAGCAGGCTATGCAGGTGGCAGCAGAGCAGGTAGAGCTGTGTGGCTTGGAGATGCTGAGAGGCTTCCATGGAACTCCAGATTTTCTCGGGGATTTCTAACAGCAGCTTTATCTGGGCAGCCATGCTGTAGAATTTCTCAGATGGTGGCTGTGGCTGAGGGGCAAAAGAAGAGCAAACAAAACATGGCTCCATTTTTTTTTTTTTCTTTTTTACAGGTTTGGGGAGAAGTTGGGGGATACTTTAAAATTGAAGCTTTGCCAGGTGTGGTAGCACACACCTTTAATCTCAGCACTCAGGAGGCAAAGGCAGGTGTATCTCTGTGAGTTCAAAACCAGCCTGGTCAACCAGAGTTAAATAGAGAACCCCTGTTTTTTTAAATAAACCTGAGGTTTCACTAAAGGTGGACTTAGTAGTGCTGAGCCAGTGGGGGCACTGAGGTCTGACGCAGGCCAGCATCTCACCCCCTGGTTACTGGCGACAGAAGCCTTTTATACAAGGCTCCTCCTTTTCTAATGTCCAGCCTTCCTGCTTCTCTCCTCCCTCTTTGAGGGCACCGGAGACTTCTGTGCTCACTGTTCTTTGCCACCCCTGCACTAAATCTTCATCTGGCCCAGGCTTTGGGCCTCCCACCTTAGGCATCCATGTGTGTGTGGGGGGGGAGGGGGTGTGTGGGTGGGTGTGTTGGTGTGTTGGGGCGGGGTATGTGGCCGACCAACTTTGGCTCTTTTGTGTTCCTATCTGCCATGTGAGGCCCGCAGGTCCTCACAGACATCAAATGCTAACACTTTGGACTCCTAGGACTCAATACTGTGGGAAAATAAATTTCTGTTCTTTATGAATTACCAGGGTCAAATATTTCATTACAGTAGCATAGGGTTATGGACTTCAGTGTCCAAATCTCAGCTGCCTTACTGATGAGGACCCACTCCTAAAGCACTGCAGTCAGAACTAGTATGTTAAACTTCCTCCAGGAACAGACAAGATTAGTTTAGTAATTAATCACTTTTATGCTAAAGTATTTTCTACTGCTACTCTCAACCATTTACATTACAAATTCAGCTTCTCATGGGTTTATTTCCTTGATTAGAATGTAAGCTTCAGAAAAGAAATTGGGAGGTTTCTGTCTGTGATTTGAATGGAGAAGACATTTGTGGGGCTGCCCAGAAATGCATCAGCCATAACTTTGAGAATCAATACATTTTTAAAACTAGGCTTACGTAGTTGAAGTTAGACAGCTGTCTGATCATTTGAAGGAGACTGTACTTAATGCATAGCTTTGAGAGTGATAAGGGTCAATGTATTTTCAACCTTCTATGTGCATTTTCATCGTGCTACCCTAGGTTTTTTTTTTTTTTTGGCTTGGATTTTCCTGAAAACCAAGTAGCATGAGCAGGCTTGCTCCAAATGCGAGTTAAGACTGTGCTTTTGTTGCTTCTTCTGTTTCAAGAAGTTCTCCTAAGTTAAAAATATTTGCTCACAAGCCCTCTGGTTATGCCTAGGCCAATGCCCAAACTTAGGATGTACTTTCCACCTCATTGAGTCCTCCACGTTACAGGGATTGGGAAGCAGAATGACCTGACTTTCTAGACCAGCTTCTTTGCCTAAAATGAAATTGTTCACCTATTAGAGGGGGGAGGGCCTGACGGCTGGGGTTGCCCCCCACCAAGTCTCCAGGCACAGGGTGGGATGAGGAATGAATGACTTGATGGGAATGTGTGAGCAAACGAGAGAAATACGTTCCTTGACTGTCGAGAGACCCCTGGCGTTTTCAGTTAAAAGGAAAGGAGAGTGCTGGGAACCCGAGGGAGGCAAGGGAATCGTCCGGAAGTCCGGGAAGGCTCCGGGAGCAAAGGGCCGGCTGACTTTTCGGGAGCGGAGCAGCGTCCAGAGGAAGGCCGGCAGACGCCTCCCCGGAGCACAGACCAGCGTGAGGGGCGGGTTCCTCCGGCGGAAGGTGAGGGGTGGGGTCCGCCGGACCGCACGGGCGGCGGGACGTGGCGGGTTCGGGTCTCAGACTGACCTGCGGGGCCCGTGGGACCCGGGGCGCCGCGGAGCCGGCCTGGCGGAGGCGGGCGCAGTACTGATCGGTGGCCTGCACGGCTTCCACCAGCCCCTCGGCGCAGCGGCGCATCTGGCCGATGGTGTCGGCCGCCTCGATCAGGTCGCGGTATCGCTCGCCCACCATCTGCCGCAGCTCCTCCTTCTTGTGCTCGATCTCGGCTCGAACCTGGCGCTCCAGCCCGCGGATTTCCTCCGCTCCATGAGTTTCGAAGAGGGCATTGGGATCGCGCAGATCCAGCCGCTTCAGAGCCGGAGAGGCGGTAGCGGCCGCCATAGTGCTAAGCCAGTGGTCCACCGGCCGCTTCCGCCTGCTGCTCCGGCCCCGCCCCCTTCGCCATCTTTGATGGGGGCGGAAGTAGTTCCGCCAGGTCCGGAGCCCGGCTGGTCCCAGGGCCTGAGCCACGGTGGCAATGCTGGCCTTGAGTGCTTGTTTTGTTTCTTTTTTCTTTTTTAATATTGCAACCTCTTCCTCTCTCTCTCCCATATTTCCTTCCTTTCTCCTTTCACTCTGTGTGGAGCGCGCGTGACAGAAAGACGCGCGTGGAGGTCACAGAACAACTTGGAGGAGGTACACGCCTTCTGCCACGTGGGTCTCAGGATAGAACTTTAGGTAGAGGTTATCCTGCTTGGAGGCAATAGCTTTTACCCGTTGTGCCTTTTTGCTTGCCCTGAGCACTTGTTGTCTTGGAGAAATGCGGTAGTTAAGGTCGCTGAGTTAAGTGCTGAACTGACAATGGCCTTACTGAGACCCGGAACCCCTTATGTCTCGCTCTAACCCTTTCCTTGTAAGATAAGAGCTTCACAGAGGGCGTTAATTATGGTGAAGACACACCGTGGTCCTGTTACCATCACTTAAGTGCACAGCTGTGCCCTGGCTAGACCAGCACATCAACTAGGAAAGAGCCTTAGAACCCTTTCCTAATCATCTGGCCTCGCCAGCTGGTGATCTGAGTGACAGCTGTGGCCGACCTTTAATGAGCAGCCCTAAGGAATAGCTTCCTGGGTGGCCTGGTGCCTGGGTGCAGAAGCCCCTGTTTCTTAGTTTTTAAAGTTGTTGGCCAAATGCAACTTATAGGAAGACAAATTTGAATCTGTGTTTGTTGATCAGAAAGAGCCCCATATACAGAGTTCTCCAAGCCTCCAGTCTTTACCTCCGCATCGGGGGAGCAGCTCCCCCACCCCCCTTCCTGCCTATCAGCCAGAACTGTCAAAACCAGCAACTGGACCAAGAGTGCAGCACAGGCAGCTAGAGCAGGCACCATACTGGGATGTTGGGGACAAAGATTGGTGATTAGTTCTTTGGGTCTTCAGTTTTATTTTAATTACTGTTTAGTAGCCACAAAACACATTTCCCCTGTTCCAGTCCTCCTGTGATGGACACTGTGGGGAGTCCATGATGCCTGAGGATTAATCCAGAGAGGAAACCAGGACACTGGTCTGCTGTTATTAAGTCAGTTAGGACCTTGTTTTGGAAAAGTTTGCTATTGAAGAATCTATGCTAACGTAGAGAGAGAACAGTATTATGTATTCAGTAGCCCTGTATGTATCATAGCCTCTGGGTTTTTTTTCTCTTTCATTCTCCACCGCCACTATTTTAAAGCAAATGTCACAGCAATAGATTGATATCTAAATAAGTGTCTTATTATGACATACTAGCAAAAGCAGTCTTCTTGCTGCTGTATGCACAGGGAATTTTATTTACATTGGGGAGGGGTGTTATCTCAGGAACCCAGCCTCTTGGCTCTAGATTTCCTCCTGCTTTGTCAGTGTTCTCCAGTACAGCGTGCCCCCTGGTGGTGTAGAGGCGATGTGCAATCCTTATTCAGTTTCCAGGCTGCAGGCCGTTTTGCTTCTGAGTGTGCAGAATTTGTCTTCTGGGTTTGGGAAATGCCGTCTCTCTCTGGCAAGACGTTTCCTTAGGAGTCCTTGTACCTATGTGCCAGCCTGGGGCTGGTTCACAAGACACAACTAACTGGGGCTTTGGAGGCCCCAGTGCAGCCAGAGTGCAGGAGTTGCCTGCAACATCTATGCAGAGGTGGCAGGGACAGTGGCTGCAGCTGTAGCTCCGAAGTACCAGTGCTGGTGGTGGGTACCCTCAGATTGTGCCTGGACCCCATCACCCTGTGGCATGCTTTGGGTTAGCAATGTTTCCCCCTACCCTTTGCTCCTCAGCTTTAGATGCCAATCCTTCTACAAGCTGCTTGATGTTTTATTAATACATCCAGTTTCTCTGAAAATCAGAAGCGTAGTCTATAGCTTGTATAGGGAACCTATGCTCATTCCTCAAGCTTCCAGCTCCACAAGAGTTACTAAAGCTTCCCCCACATTGAGGAGAACAGATCAGTTAGTGTGGGACCCGGGGCTTCCTGTGTGATGCCTGGTGGAGTTTTGAGATCAGGGTTTGCTTTCCCGACCCTGGTTCTATTTCCTTGGCCGAGTTCATCAGACTGGCCTGAAGATGCCACTGTTGCCCCCTTCCCGCAGAAGAGGGGCTGCTGCCCAGGGCTCTTTCCAGAGGTCTTCTCAGCCGGGGCACTGGAAAAGCTCCCCAGGCCTAGGGAGCCTGTGTCCTTGTTCCCTTGCCTCTGCATTCCAAGCCTCCAGTCTTAACACCCTCTACCCGCCACACACATCAGGGAGCAGCCTCCTCCTTTCCTGACACTTCCTGCCTATCTTCCAGAAGTAGCAAAACCAGCGACTGGGCCAAGAGTGCAGCCCAGGCAACCAGAGCAGGCACCATGCTGGGATGCTGGGACAGAGATTGCTTACCAGGAAGTGCAATGGCCTCATACAGCTTAGTTTCAGCTTATGAATGGATGCAGGTATGTGTTGAATGTAGCTTTGATTTTAATTTAATTTTTAGAAATGTATGTGTGTATATCTGTGTATATTTGACTGTAGAGGACAGAAGAGGGTGTCAGATCCCCTGCAGTTGGAGTCACAGGAGAGTATGAGCTGGGACCCAAACTTGGGTCCTCTGTAAGAGCAGCAAGCTCTCTTATCCAAGGGCCATCTCTTCAGCCCCTTGACTATGATGTAGTAAGATGTGGGATGTCTCTGTGTATGCTGTGAATACCATTAGATAATAAAAGAATTGTTTTGGCCCATGGCAGAGCAGCTTAGAAGCAGGCAGGAAATCCAAGCGTAGATACAGGGGAAGGAGGACAGAGTCACAATCCAGTCACCTAAAAAGCAATATGTAATAGAGTGCAGGTAATCCACGAGCCACATGACAAACCAGATTAATAAAAATGAGTTAAGATGTAAAAGCTAGGTAGAAATATGTCTGATCCAGACCAAACAACGTATAGGTAATATGAGCCTTTGTGTGACTATTTAGCACCAAATGGGCCTGTTGGCCCAGACCTTGGGCTAGGCCAGGCCATGGGCAGGAGAGAGTCATTTGGACTTTGGGGCTAGGCTGGGCTGGATAGGTCAGAGAATTTTGTACAACACTATGACTTTTAGGATCAGGCTTTCTTCTTCCTTTAAGCTGTAGCACTTCAAGTGGCCAGTGTTTGGTCAGTTCTGTTTGTTTCACCTGAACCACTGAAATCCATAATCCGAGCTGTCAGAGCACCTTATACCCTCTGCATACATCATCTCTGGTTCCCACAAGGACCCTATGCAGAGGCAGCATCACAGATAACTAAGGTTGTGGAGAACTGAATAACCTCCCTGAGGTCACCAATCTGGTCTATGGTCAAGCCTGTTGCCATAGTGTCAACTAGGCACAAACCTAGAGTCACCTGAGATGGGGAAACCTCAGCTGAAGAATTGCCTTGATCAGATTGGCTTGTGGGCATGTCTGTGAGGCCTTTTTAAAAATCGGTAATTGACATAGGAGGGCCCAGCCAGGTGGGCTCGGCCTCTCTGTGAGCAAGGTAAGCCAGCCAGTCCGCAGCATTCCTTCATGGGCTCTGTCAGCTCCAGCTTCCTGCCTTGAGTTCCTGACCTGACTTCCATCAATGATAGACTGTGATCCAGAAGTGTAAAATGAAATAATTCTCCAAGTTACTTTCGGCCAGAACATTTTATGTCGGCCACAGAAATGTGAACAGGGATCTTATCTTCAGAGCCTGGTCAGCATGACTTTAGGAGTCCTTGATCTTTTATCGAGTCTCCTTGATTAGCTTTAAAGAAAGATTTCAGTATATCAAGATGGCCCAGACAGTGCTGGCTAACATTCACATGGCTTCCACACTCCTGAGGGGGAGGTTTCTGTAGTTGTACTGACATGGGAGCATGGTGTAGCCATGCCTGTTGGCTAAGTATTGGGGCATTAGAGAGAGGGCTGCCTTTCCAAGCTAGGGACATAATGTGTCACTTTTTCTCTAGGCCTGTCAGTGTGTATCCTTGTCTCGTTGAGAACACTGAGGGGAAAGATTTGTCCTGGCTTATTTTGTTTATTTGAGACAGGTTCTTGCCCCTTCGCTCAGGCTAGCCTGGAATTCAGCATGGAGCCCAAGCTGGTCTGGAATCCATTGCAATACAGCTTTCGCCTGCTGAATGTTAGGGTTACAGTTGTAAGCCATCACACTTTTTTTTGCTCTTGTGTTTGGGGTGTGTGTGGGAGGAAGACAGGTTTCTCTTTGTAGCTGAAGGTTAACCTTGAACTTGAGATTCTCTTGTCTCAGTCTTCTGAATCCTTGGGTTTGTAGGGCATGTGCCACCATGATGCTTGGCCCTTACTTACTTAAAGCAAACAAACAAAACCTGGAAAATGCTTTTTTTTGAGACAGTTTCTCTATGTATCCCTGGCTGTCTGGGACTCCCTCTGTAGGCTGGCCCTGAACTCAGAGATCCACCTGCCTCTACTTCCCAAGTGCTGGGACGAAAGACATGCTCCATCCTGCCTCACTGATGCCTCAAGTTATTTTTATTCTATGTGTGTGGGTGGTTTGTCTGCGTTTATAGTTGTGTACCATGTGCATGCAATGCCTGTGGAGGCCAAAAGAGGGCGTCAGAACCCCTGGAAGTGGTGTTACATACGGGTTCTGGAAACAGAATCCAGGTGTTCTGGAAGAGCAGCGAAGGCTCTTAATTGCTCCTTCACCTCTCCAGCTCCTCACCCTTATTAATTTTTAATAGAAATAAGAAAACTGGCCTGAATAGTACCTAAAACAGAAGAATCTTGGTGTACTTTGGATATTAAGTATCCCCCACAGGTCCATGGGCTAGTGGTCCCTCAGGTGGTACTTTGGGGATGTGGAGAATCTTAAGAGCTAGGGCCCAATGTGAGGTCTTAGGTATGGGCAGCAGGTCTTTGAAGGGGATTGTGTGACATTTGCCCACCCCTTGCTCTTTGCTTCCTGGCCATGGTGTGAATGCCAGTTTTTCTGCTACCTGCTCTCACTGATGCACCGCCTCACTGCAGGCCTAAAACCATGGGACCAACTCAAACTGGAGGTGGAGGGGATGGAGGGGGTGGGGAGTAGCCTTTTTTCTATATAAGTTGATTGCTTCAGGAATTTTTGTTACAGTCAGAAAACAAATGAACACAAGTTTCTAACAGATTGTCACAGGTATCATGTGTCTTCCTTGGGGAAGTCTGTGATCAGGTGCCTGGAAAAAGGTCCCTTAAACTTTGACTTTTATACAAAATAACCCAGCTGATACTTACTATGTCATGTATTTAGGTTACATAATGGCAAAGTGTCCACACAAAGGATGCACAGGAAAAGGCTTGCAGGGTGGTGGGGGGGAGGAGAGCTTAACCATCTTTGCTGAATGTTTGTGCTGGAGAGCCAGGCAAGACCAGTCTCATCCAGATTCTACTCCAGCTCCTGTTCCAAACCTCCTCAGAGATGTGAGGTGTGTGCACAGATCTAAAAGGTGAACCTGTGAACTTTGTGCCCCACCCCACCCTCTGCCACCATGATCCTCCCATCCCATGGAGTGGTATTCACATCTCCAACACACTCAGACACAGGATAGTCAGAGAGAGATAGGCTTAGTTGAGGTAGAAATCGGAAATGTAGCTCTGGCCAAGGAAGAAAGCAAGAAGGAAGGAGAAAAAGGAAATGAGGGTGGAGTTGGGGTGATATTTGAGGATGCAGAAACTAGATCGTGTCAGTAAAAGCCATGTCAGGGTTGCATAGAAGACTGAATTCTACAGCTTCCCTCATGGGATTCAGACATTTGGTGTTTGCTCTTGGCCCGAGATGCTGGTAGGATTAATGCTGGCTGTCTTGACATCTTATCTTTATGGCAGCTTTTTTCAGCCTGTATCTGCTGGAGGTGACATTTGTGGTAGAAAGGGCGGGTGTTTGACTTGGCTGTTTGCAGATTCCTGAGAGATTATCTTTCACTAAGAGCTAGGCAAGCATCTCTGCTGGTGAAGGAGCCTGAATGTCTGGGCTCCCCAAGTCCTCAGTGCTTTGACTGTACAGGGCAATTGTGAGGCTCACAGTCCACAGCTGTGCACTGCTTCTGCCACGTGGACTAGCCACGTGCTGGATGCTGCTAGGAACCCTGAGATCCTGCTTTGGCTTGTCTGCACCCGAGATCTACTTCCGGGAACTAAGAAAGTAGAAGAGAACCATCAGGAGTGGTCTCAGAGTCCTACGACTAAATCAACCAAGTTGTATTTTTGAGATGGGGGTCTCATGTAGCCCATGCTGGCCTCAAACTTACTTTGTAGCCAAGGATGACCTGAACTTCTGATCCTTTTGCCTCTGCTTTTATTGCACTGGGATTATAGGCATGCACCACGACACCTATTTTATGTGGTGTTAGGAATTGAACCAAAAGTTTAGCAGCTCCCATGGTCTCTGGCACAGCCACGGCCACAGCCACATTTAAACCAGCAATAGACAGTAGGTGCTTGCTTAGGAGTGGCCGTGTTCCAGTAGGTAGGGCCTGTGTAGCAAGCCAAGCAGAGAGCCAGTGTCCATTTAGCCCTGGCTTACTGACCTGTGTTCTTTATCATGCTTACTTTCACCACTGAGACAAATCACCAGCTTCTCAGGGGAACTTGAGTTACCTTGTCATCCCTCATTTCTGTTCTGTGCCCCCTTGAGTTCCAGCCAGATTGTCTCTGTTTGCTTCTTTGAATGGTTAAGACCTTGAGTGTTTACTGCATGAAAACTGGCCACCCTTTCTTCTTGGTCAGAGGTAAACTGTGAGACCTTCAAAGCCCCGCAAAGCTTCACTCCTCCCTCGCTCCTTCCACCAACGGCAGCCTCCCTGGTCTCCTTTGGTTCTGCAAGGTTTTGTTCTTAGGAAGGAAGGCTTCATTCTTGCTGTTTCTCTCACCAGATCATTCTTGGCTGGGGAGCCCCCCTGGACCACTGCAGGTGAAATTACAAGGGCTCACAGTGACCAGACTACACCATTCGAACAACCTTCCTCCATTCCCTCACATCCACCGATGCTCAGAGCTAGATCCTGGTTCTTATCTTTATGGAGGAGGTAATAGGGGTAGGGAGGTTTCTAATTTGCTCTAATCATTGAGGAAATAGCAGAGCCGATGTGTAAGTCAGCTGTCTGCCTCTGGAACTGCTGCCACAGTCCATACTCTATTGACTGTGTATTTTCATCATAGCATTTGCCACTGCACTGAAATTGCAGGGTCATTTATGTGTGTATTTTATACACATACTTATCACACACAGGGGTTTGCATGTGCTACTGCGCAGGTGGAGGTCAGAGGACAATGCACAGGAGTCTGTTCTCTCCTCCCACCTGTGGGGTTCAGGGACCAAACTCAGGTTCTCAAGGCTTGGTGACAAATGGCTTCCCCCACTGAGCCACCTCACAGTTGATTTTTATATTTTGAATCAAATATCTCCTACTTCAAGGGGCAGAGAACTGCACTCTCTCTGAATTCCCAGCTTCTTGAACAGCCTCTAGCACTGACACACAGTGTTTCTACAATACATGAGTAATTTAATTTCGTGAGTAATTCTTGGCATGCTAAAAAATATATCTATGAAAATAATTGCATTACATCTTACTGTAATTTCTTTTTTTTTTTTTCAACTTTATTTATTTGCCTTGGTGTTTGCCTGGAACTGGGAACTGGAACTACAGACAGTTGTTAGCTGCCATGTGGATGCTGGGAATTGAACTCATGTCCTCAGGAAGAGCAGACGGTGCTCTTAACTGCTGAGTCATCTCTCCAGCCCCTTTCCTCTAGTTTCTAAAGGAGAGAATGACAATTCATAATGAATTCATTTCTTTTTATTTTTATGAACACTGTTTATTTTTTTAACTTTTTTAAACAACCCACAATGATATATAAGGATAGGCTTTATTATGCCGTTTTCATATATGTATATGGTTCACTTTGATCATATTCATCTTTCTTTTTTCAATCTCAAAAATGTTTTAATTCAATGTCTAAGATAAGCAGTGATGTTAATAAACCTACCAGCTTGAAATTGCTGAAAATTCAGCTCACCTGACACCTACCCCGCCCCAATTCTTCATGAAGAACTTTGCTAGCAAAGATGCATGCTTTCCTTGCCTCATGATATGTTATGAACAGACACATAGGACTGTGTATATCTCAACATGATGCTGCCCAGGCTCCACTCACTGCCCAGGTCTCAAGACACTCATGTTCATGAACTGTCTCTTCACGAAGCAAGTCCACCACTTGCTGGGTTTATCATTCTGAGGGTCGAAAACTTTCTTACAGAGCCGCAGTCCAGTCTCTTGCCTCAGCTGCTGTAGGTATGCCCGCATTACTTCATCCTCCTGTTTGCTCGCAGGTTTGGCATATTGGCATTGAGAGCAAAGCTGGGCTCTCCAGGGATGGGAAAGCTCGTGATTCTTAGTGTGTACATTCTTTCTCACCCTAGCTCTTGGAATTGCACTTTTGGAGTTTCTTTAGACACTCAGAAATTTAGAGTATGATGTAGATCAAGGTTCTGTCCGCTTCATTCTTAATTTCATAGTTCTTGAAGAAGATGTTGGCCTTGAAGTAATAGATAGCGTCATCCACAATATCTGTGTCTTTTGTCTCTCGAGGGGCGGGTCCTTTGAACTGACTTCTGGTGGGCAACAGTGCCATGTTTCCGATGAGCTTCGTGTCAGGGTCCATGAGGGAAGAGTGGTAAGCAGGCATTTTGTTGGTTTCTGGATTCGATCCACAGAAGCAGGACCCAGGTTAAGCAGACTGTTTCCAGCCAGAAAACCTGGGTCCATATTCATCTTTCATTACCCTGTTTCCCTTCTCCCATTGGCCCTTTCCCTTTCCCAGTTCACACCACTTCACCAGCTTTCAAGTCTTTTGCTTTGGTGACTCAATGAATTTAATCAGGGTTGCTTTCAGGAGCATGGGTGACATTTACAGGAGTACAGACAATTTAGTGTTGGCTACACCCCTGAGGAAAACATTTCTCCTATTTGCCTAGCGTCCTTGGTGAGCCGAAAAGCTGCATGACCCCTTTCCCCCTTCAGCATCCCCACAGAATGATGATGAAACCAATCCTGTGCACATCTTCTTATGTGCATTCATGAGGGCATGGACCACACTGTGCTTGGATGATAGTGTTTGCTCACTATCCACCTCTTCATTAGGCTCTTACATTCTTTCTCCTGGTCTTCCAATGACATCCTTTGAGCCTTGGAAATGGGGTATAGGGATATATTTAAGCACGGGCACTCCATAGTTACTCATCACTTAGGCCAATCATGAGCCTCTGCAGTAACTGCCACCCACTGAAGAAAGAAGTCCCTCAGACCTAAACTGACAAAAGCAGTGATTGATGGGCACACACATAATAATTCAGAAGCCACTTGACAGGCACATCATGTCCATGTAGCAGACAAATAGCTGTAGTTGTCCACTAGGGCCTATGTCCTACTGATTTTGATTAGGTTTACATTACCATGAGTTCATTTGTATTCAGACCTAACATTGATGTCCTCACCCCAAAGTGTGAGACATCTTTGCACTCTTGAATGTTGTGTATGGAATTAGGTAGACACTGCCATGTGGTTACCTTTTGATCTCTTGTCTGGCAGTTTCTGGGCTGAGTCTGTTTACATATTCATACTCCACAACAGCTGTACTGAGTATGGTGATCTGAGTGATAAAAGTCAGCCATGGTCTTGAGCATTTGAACCCAGGGTCCCCAGTTGGTGACACTATTTGGGGGGGGGAGCTTATGAGGTGTGACCTTGCTGGAGGAAGTATGCCACTGGGGGTGGACTTTGAGGTTTCAAAGCCTCATGCCATTTCCAGTGTGCTCTGTCCGGCCTGTGGTTCAGGATGTGAGCCCTCAGCACCCCTGTTCCTAGAGCCATGCCTTCTGTCTGCCATGGTGGCCTTGTGGGTGCTGGGAAACAAACTCGGGTCCGCTGCAAGAGGAACTTTGAACATTGAGAAAAGTGCAACCATTTGACTGAATCATTGAGGAGCTTGTACACTTAAACAAATTTACTGATTGGGGCTAGAGAGATGGGTCAGTGGTTAAGAGCACTAGTTACTCTTCCAGATGACCAAGTTTGGTTCTTAGCACACATATAACAGCTCACAGCTGTCTGTAACTCCAGTTCCAGGGAAACTGATGCCCACTTCTGACCTCCTCAGGCACCAGACATGTATGCGGACTACCTGTATGCATGCACACAAGCATTTATACACATAAAATAAAAATTTATTATTATTGTGTCTAGGAACTGCCATAGTGTGCAGTTGGAGGTCAGGGGATGACCTTGTGGAGATGATTCTTTCCTTCCATTTTTGCACGGGCCCCAGGGATTACACTTAAGCCATCACCTTGTGTACCACGTGCTTTGCCCACAGAGCCATCCCACCACCCCTTGCCTTCCCTTTTGGTTGTACTTTTGGTACAGACAGAGGCAGCCATGTCCTACATTTGAACACTCATGCACGGAGGCTCCATTTTCCCAAGGGAGATGCAAAGCAAGATTAGAGTCCTTGGATGCTGCCCACTTCAAATCCTAGAAATCCCATCCCCCACCTCTGTTGCAGCCCACAGGTCCAGGGGTTATTTTCTGGAAACTCTTTAGGATTTGGAGCACTGGCATGTTAGGAAGAGCCCCTCATGCTGGCCTCCTGCTCTAAGTGTTTATTTCATCATTATTATTTGTATGGGGTGGTGGTGCACTCAGGTGTGTGTACACCCATGCGAGAGCACTCTTGTGGGTTCATAGATGGAGGTCAGGGTCAGGTCAAGTATCTTTCTCAGTTGCTCTTCACCTCATTTTTTGAGACAGGGTCTCCCACTAAACCTGGTGCTCACCAATTCACCTGGCCGGGCTGGGCAGTGCCCTTGGGATCTCTGCCTGTCTATTCTCAGCACTGGGCTTATAGACATTCACCACTGTGCCCTGCTTCTATATGGGATCTGGGGACCCAAACCCCTCCCCACCCTGAACCCCTGAGGCTGCTTCACTGTCTCAGTTGCCCTCTGGTTCCAGTTCAGTCCAGCAAAAGGAGATCAAAGGAATCCACTGTGACTCGGGTACCTGTTATACTGTATTACTTCCTCATAGCTTCTTCTCTTACGAGCCTCTTGTGACATCATTCTTCCTTTGCGCCTCTGCTTCAGGATTGGTTAAGGTGTCTACCTTGACCTTGTCTCCAGGCCCATCCCTTCCTGACTTCCTTACAACTGCTCATTCCTCTGCTTGTGGTTGCTTTATGGCATGCATTTCTCTTAAGTGTGCCATCTGTTTCTGTTGGACACCTAATTGATACAGAAGATGAAAGACCCAAGACAAAGGTGCTTCTCTTTCAGCTTAGCACCCAGCCCTGGGCTGGGCATGAGCCCAGAGGAGATGAAGAGTCTGGAGTGACGGTTCAGTGCTTAAAAGTATTTGTGGCTCTTCCTGAAGTCCTGGGTTCAGTTCCCAAGTCCCATGTGGTGGCACACCACCACCCATAACTCTTATTCCAGAGGATCTGATACCCTCTTCTGGTCTCTTCAGGCACCAGGCATGCACATTGGTATAAACACATACATGCAAAGAAAATCCTGACACACAAAAAACTATTTAGAAGTAAAGACCAAGGCAATGCGACTTTAATTTGTTTAATTAAAGATGTGGTGATACTCACCTGCATCTATCTAAAGCCCATCTCTAGTTTAGGCTCTCAGGGATGGAAAGTTGGTTCCATTCAGTAAGCTGCTAACCCATTTCCTTGAGCAGGCAAGCTCTCTTCCAGAGGCAAGTGGGCACGGAAGAGAGTTTCCATGGCAGTCCCGGTAAACAGACTCCAGCTTGAGTTCCTCTGATGGAGAATGTGATTTCCTCTGAAAGGAAACAGCACATTTGGAGGTGTTTAAAAATTAAGTCACCAAAAAAAAAAAATACAGAAGAGAAATGTTTGCCCCTTATTTTCTAGTATTCATGTTGTGCAGATACTTTAACTGCAAATGTGGCGGTTAATGCATCTTCAAGTGAAACAGACAATGACAGATGTGACCAGAAGGGAGGAGAAGTGGCTTTAGGTTCTCCATTTAAAACCTGCGGGGATGGCAGATCAGCAAGAAAGCCACCATTGAAAATCATAAGAATATATCATAGGGACAGAAAAGTGTCTAGTGATGGACTATGGGAAAGTTTTGTTAACATGTGTATGAAAACTACCAATGATGTAGCTGAAGCTGTTTTTGTAGCCTGAGATGCCGAAGGCTTCTTCTTGGTACCTGGGTTAGGTCATATCTACAGGGTATGGGAGGAATATAGGTGGGGAGCCCAAAGGCTGCATGACCCTCATACCCTTCAGAAAAAGACACACAATAATGTCTGCACCTCTCAAAACCCAGAAAGGAGTATGCAGTGTCTATGTGTGTATATAAGAATGTTCAGTCTCCTAGGACAGTGACTGGTCTCCTTTCTAAAAGACTGCCACTATTTCTTGGTGACAGTCAGAGAGTGATGGGTGGATTAGAAATGAGGAAGCCTACTGAGAAACACGCACAGCATGAATTGGATGCACTTTAAGCAAGTTTTAAAAGTGAGCTCATGTACTCTGCTCACAGTTTTCTGTATGTGCATGTGTTGGGTGTGCATCTTTACATGCAGGTCTATGTGCACCGGGTGTGCATGTGCATGGAGGTTGGAGGGCTATGCTGTGTGCATGTGTGGGGTCTGCATATTTACATGCAGGTCTATGTGCATATGTTGGGTGTGCATCTTTACATGCAGGTCTGTGTGCATGTGTTGGGTGTGCATCTTTACATGCAGGTCTGTGTGCACCAGGTGTGCATATTTACATGTAGGTCTGTGTACACCGGGTATGCATGTGCATGGAGGTTGGAGGGCTATGCTGTGTTTCTCAGTTACTCTCCACCTTTTTAAATAAGATGTATGTGAATGAATGTTTTGTCGACATATACCTATGTAGATTGTATCTATGTCTGATGTATGTGGAGGCCAGAGAGGGCGCTAGGTCTATTGGAAGTGGAGTTATAGATGGCTATGAGCCTCTTTGTGGATACAGGTCCTCCACAAGAGGAACAAGTGTTCTTAGTCACTGAGCCATCTCTCCAGCCCTTTTCCATCTTGATTTTTGAGACAGCGGCTCTCATGTAATCTATAGTTCATCAATTGGCCGGACTGGCTGTGGGATGTTATGGGATCCTCTTGTCTCCAGTTCTCCAACACTGGGATTGTAGGCTTGTATACAGCTTCCTGCTTTACCATGGATGCTGGGAACGGGAACTCAGATCCCATGCTCTCACACAGGCCCTTCCCTGACAGCCACCTTCCCAGCCTCCGCTGCTCTGCTCTCTTTGTTAGTGAGATGTTCCCAGTGTGTTGGGGACCTGAAGGGAAGGGAGGCTTCCAGTCCTTGGGAGCAGTTTGTTGCCCCTCGTTTTTGGTGGTTGTTCAGACGGAGTGATTTGGCTCCTGGGCCTTCACTGGCTGGCCGAGCTGGCTCCTGTCCTCTTCTCCACTGGAACAGATGGGAGCCCGTTCTTCATTAGCTGTTTGTTCAAAAGGTCTTTTTCTCTTGCTCAGCTATGTATTAAACTCCCCATGTCGGTGCCATTTATAGACCGACAGGAAGAGGAGATGGAGAAAGAGTGATCTTGGCACTGGACCATCAACTCACAGGACTTAGATTCCCTTCTGGCTTGGCCCCTTGAAGTCACTTCACAGCCATGCATTATGAAAATGGAGGCCCACTCACTAATAGTTTAAGTGAGATATTGTAGGATTCTTAAAAAGAGGAATTTTAAAAATACTTTAGTTTTAATTAATTTTTTAAATTGTGTGTATGTGAGTGTTTTGCCTGCATATGTATTTGTGCACCATATACTTACGGTACCTGTGGAGGACTGAAGGGAATACCACCACATCCCCTTCCCCTGGGGCTATAATTATAGACAATTGTGAGCCACCATGTGGGTGCTGGGAATTGATCCTCGGTCCTCTGCAAGAGCAGCCAGGTCTTTACCACTAAGCCATCTCTCTATGATGATATATATAAAACAAATGTAAACTTCTAGAGAATGTTTTCATGTTAACTTTAAGATAGATACTATGTATCTTAGGTTAACCTCAAGCTTATGATTTTTTTGTCTTTGCCTCTGCCTCCTTCAGTATGGGATTATACATGTTACCATCATGCCTGGCTTGAGAGCACAATTTTGAAAGGTAGGTGGAATGGGGTAGATATAGAAAAGAAATCTGAAATGAGAGACACAGAGAGAGATAGGAACAGAGACAGAGAGAGACAGAGATAGAGAATACTGGCTCAGGGACATTGACTTTACTAAGTGTCTGGGCCTCTTTTGACCACAGCACCTTTTTTCTTTGCAGTCTTACTGTGCTTTCTGGCTGGCCTCAAATTCCAAGGCTCAAGTGATCTTCCTATCTCAGCCCGCAGGTGCACACAGCCATCTCAGCTTTCTTGGTACTCTTTGAGAGCTTGAAGCAAGCCAGCTTCCCAAACTAGGCTCTCCTAGTGAAGTGGCTTGCTTCGGTAGGTTCCTATGTGAGTTCTTCCCCCGATATTAGGATGCTCTTCATTTGTTGTCCTGAATGTCGAGAACCCTCTGCTCTTCTCACCATTTTCCATATCTGCTCAGCAGCCCCAGGACACATTGCTGGTGCCAAACCACATTTTGTGTGTGTTCAGTGGACTAGAGATGTTCTGTCTTCCTAAGAATATACCTTTTTGGCTGGGAACATAGCCCCTTGTGGGGGTTAGTATGTCTGTCTTACTACCTTGGAGTCGATGAGCCTAAGAAAGTGAAAGGGACTTTGTTAATACATAATGAGAAGCAACTTAGGGAGGAAGGGTCATAGTTTGAGGGGATATGGTCTATCACAGTCTAGAGGGCATGGTGGCAAGGGCAGGCAGCGGTGGGCTAGCCACATGGCATCCTCAATGAGCAGAGAGTGAGCAGGAGGTGGGGCTGGGTTATGGAGTCTCAAGGCCACTTCTTCCTCCAGCAAGGCTCTGCCTTTTTTTTTTTTTTTTTTTTTCTGAGACATTTTCCCTGTACAGCCCTGGCTGTCCTTGAACTCACTCTGTAGATCAGGCTGGCCTCAAACTCAGAAATTCATCTGCTTCCCAAGCGCTGGGATCAAAGGTGTACACCACTACCACCTGGCAAGGCTCTGTTTCTTAAAGGTCCCCCAACATCCCTAAGCACTGCGGGCAGCTGGGGACCTATATAAGCCTTTGGAGGACATTCCAGATTCCAACCAACTATGGCCTTATGAAGGTGCAGGGAATAAAAAAAAGGCGGGGTGCGGGAGGGGGGGAGTGCCATGGTCTGTCAGATCCCAGATCTCTGGGTGGTAGTGTGGACAAGAGCTTTAGATTACTGCTTGAATCTGCCAAAGAGCTCTTGGGCAGAAACGAAGCAAAGTGAGTCTTCATGGAGGCCTTGTCTCCATCTGTGGCTTCTTGTCGTTCTTTTCAAGCAGGCTCTGTTGACAATGTGGAGGCAATGCAGCTAATGGAACGATCTGAAGCTTGAACACTGGAGGTCAGGTTTCAGCTCATCATAGACAGGAGTTACAGCATCCTCTCCTCTAGCTCAAGGGAGGCCAGAGTCTCTTGCTATAGTGGTTTGAATGAGAACCCCACCCCCAACCTCCATTGGCTCATGTTTGAATGCTTGTTCCCCAGATGGTGAAAATACTTGGAAGGATGATGGGTGTATTCTCATTGGAAAAGTTATGTCCCTGGGGATGAGCTTTGGGGTTTCAAAAGCCCAGTCACAATCCTAATGCCCTGTCTGCCTCGTGCTTGTGGTTTGAGATGTGAGCTGTTCCTACCGCCATGCCTTGGCTCCGCCATCATGGACTCTAATCCTGGGGAACTGTAAGCCCAATTAAACTCTTCCTTCTGTAAGTTGCCTTGATTTTGATGTTTTATCACAGCAACAGAACAATAACTAAGACTATTGTGGAGCTGCCCTCCTGGGAGAGAGGGAGTTACAGGCATTTCCCAGCTTCTCCAAGATGCTCAACTTTGAATTTGTATTAAGAAACATAGGGCCTCTAAGATGCTGTCCTAGTGAGCTTCTGTTGTTATGATAACACCATGATCAAAGGCAGCTTGGGGAGGAAGAGCTTTATTTGGCTTATACCAGGCTACAGTTCATCATTGGAGGAGGCTGAGGCAGACAAAGCAGGAGAGATCATGGATGACCAAGTTTATGACTATCTTGCTTGCTCCTACTGGCTTGCTCAGCTACCTTTCTTATATAAGAACCACCTGCCCAGAGATGACACTGTCCACGGTGGGCTAGACTCTCTAACATGAATTAATAATTAAGAAAAATGCCTCAAAGACACACCCACAGGCCAGCCTGATGAAGGTGATTCCCCAGTTAAGAGCTCTTCCAATGTGTGTCTAGTTGACAAAATGCTGTTCTTCCTGGGGACCCATTTAAAATGTTTTTCACTGAATTTTCTGGAGAAACGTTGCTGTTAGACTTGTATGCTTTATCTAGATGACCACAGAGTGATCTGCCAGTCACATTCTTTAGCAGCTCTGTGTTTTTGCTTTTAAAAAATGACTTCAATGTTTTATTTATCCCTGTTTGAAAAGCTTTTAGACTGTAATCGAGGTGACCTGTTTATAGTGAGGACAGTAGCCTGTGTTGAGACCAGAATCCTGGGTAGAAAATTGACTCATGAGCATGTATCTTTCCCCATTGCAAAATTACTAAATATTCCTAGATTTCTCTTTGTGTGTGTGTGTGTGTGTGTGTGTGTGTGTGTGTGTGTGTGTGTTTGTGGGGGTGTATACATCATTGATGTGAAATTTCTTTCTGTATGCTGTAAATATCATTCATTAATAAGGGACTGTTTGGACCTATGGCAGGGCATCTTAGAAAGAGGGGGAAAATCTAAACATAAATGAAACAAAGTTAAAAAAAAATACTATCCAACCACCCAAAAAACAATAAATAAATAAATAAGCCACAGGCCATGTGACAAAACAGATTAAATTAAAATACAAAACTAATATAACATGCCTGAGCCGTAGGCCAAACAACATATAATATAAGCATCTGTGTGTTTCTGTGAGACTGTAGGTCTGTGGGTCTAGATCAACAGCCAAACAGGTCAAAAACTTATTATTACAAATAGCACCCAGTGTGGGACACACATGGAGGTCAGTGAACAGCTTTGGGTGTTGGTTCTCGCCTTCTACCTTGTTTGAGGCAGCGTCTTTCATTCATTGCTATATGTAGTAGGCTAGCCTTCCAGAAGCTTCTGGGGGACTCCTGTCTCCACTTCCCATCCTACTGTAGGGGTGACATAGACATGTTCTACCATGTCTAGCTTTACCTGTGGTCTAGGTATGTGCATACAGGTCACCTTGCTTATACAGCAAGTACTCTACCCACTGAACTACCACATCAGCTCAGACAGTCCTAGATTTCAAATGTGTTAGTAAAACTATGATTTGTTTCCTTTCATACAGCCACTGGGGAAATGCCTGCATCGAAGGTCTCACCTAACAGATTATAAAGTGTGTATGTGTACATTTTTGTGTACATGTGTATATCAGACATGCCTCCCACATCTAGCATGTGCACCACACACTTGAGTGAATATGCCTATCACATGTGTCTATGTGTATCTCTGTGTAGGAGCCACATGTAGGAGTAAGAGCAGAGGTAGAGGGAAACTGGAGACCCTGTGAACACTGTCCCCTAAGACAGTAAGCACTGGTCATAGTGTATGAAGATTTTTGGATAGATGATTGGTCTTAAGATTTATACCTTTCAGAAAAACACCAGCTTCCTTAGCAATGAACTTAATTCCTTTACTTAGGAACAGGATAATCACCCTGGTTCCCCACAAAGATCAGGAATGGCTAGTCCCTGCTGTCTCTGGTATGATGGTCAGTCACCTCAGCAGGTAATTGTGGATTTTGCTCTGTTGACACTGGCAGTTGCCCTCTGGGCCTCTTGTCCTGGTCCTTTATAGTGCCTTCTTCTTGGGGAGCTGTGTGCTGGGCTAGTAAGGTCTTATTTAGTAGACCTGCTTCTGGGCTGGGCTCTGTGCAGACCTCCATATTATTTTCTTTGGTGGCTTCTACTGCCAAGGGACCTTCTCCATTGCTGAGACCCTGCCTCTGAATAATGGGGGTGGACCTCTCCATGGCACAGCAGTTCTGACCCGTTGGTGAGCAAGCCTTGCATCATCCCTGTCCCCCATCTTTTTTTAAGTGTTTGCTTTGTTCACGGTTGCCATGTGTACCAATGCATGCATGGTGCTCACAGAGTCCAGAAGAGGGCATCAGATCCCCTGGAACTGGAGTTACAGATTGAGCCACCATACTTAGAACCCAGATCCTCTGGAAGAGCAGCAAGTACTCTTGGCCTCCGAACCACCTCTCCCACCTCCTTGTATCACATTTCTTAACAGGCTTTGTGAAAAGGCTAGACCAGAACATTCCTTTTCTGCTTCTGGTTCTGGTGTTAGCACTATAGAAGTGGGGAGAAGAAGTGAGTAGCCTTCCCTACTGGATACCAGCATCCCAGCAGGGATGTGCTCTTTCTAGTCCCCACTGATGCCAGGGAAGAGATAGATGCAAAATGAATCCTGCCCCATCCATGTGTCAGCTCTGTACCTGTGCACTGAGAGCCAAGCCCCGTGTCCTTGGCTCCTTCCTGCTTCCCATCTTTGTCCAACAGGAGGCCAGAGCTCACTGGAGCAGGTGATCCAACCCTGGCATTTCATTCTAATGGCATTACACTCACTTCTATCTTAGGAGAATCAATAGCACTTTACAGTGGGTTTGGCTAGGGCTTGGTTAATATTTAGCCCTGTTTTCAAACATAGTCCAGATACAAACAGCCAGAGACATCTCCAGGAGAGCAAGCAGCTCACCTGCTAGTGTCTAGCCACTCTGAGTGCAGGGACAGTGTGTGGGTGTTGGAATGACTATGGGGGAGTCTTTGTCTTTGAGACAGTATTCTCTGCTCAGTGGTTGCTAAATCAAGTGGTAATGACAGCTATAAAAGATTGTCCTCTGTAAGTAGAATTCCATCCCTATGAGAGCTGCTAGAAACAAACAAACAAACAAAAACAAAAACAAGCAAACAAGCAAACAAGCAGGGCAGTGGTGGTGCACACCTTTAATCTCAGCACTGGGGAGGCAGAGGATCTCTGTGAATTCAAGGCTAGCTTGGTCTACAAAGTGAGTTCCAGGACAGCTATAGCTGTTACACAGAGAAACTCTATCTCAAAAGACAGAGAGAGAAAGGGGTGGGGGGTGGGGGGAGAGAGAGAGAGAGAGAGAGTCAGTCCACCAATAGGATTGTTTCCAGAAATTTATTCAAAGAGAGAAAACAAACTCTTAAGAAAAGATGGAGCATTTGCTGGGAAATTTAATGTTTGGAAGCTGGCAAAATGTGGATGAAACAAGTGATTGATTTCAAGTCATACTTATAAACTCAACTCCTGGGCCCGTCAGTTCTTGTTATTCCTGAGAGGCTGCACACTTCAGGAACCCTAACTACCTTCCAACCACACACCCCAACTGCCTGGACCCTCCTGCCATATTTCCTCAATAAGTCACCCGTTGTGACTTTCCTTCATTGAACAGTCACCATGGGGGCTGCTTGGGGAGGAGCCATACTTCTCACAGGCATCGTCTTCCCACCGTCCCCAGTGTTCATCCTGAACACCTTTAGAGAAGCTGGAGACAAAAGCTTCAGCAGCAGCACTGTGCTGTGCCATGGTGTGGTCAGATCCGTGTAAGCAGACAGGTTCCTGTCTGCCAGTCCACATTGTCCCCTACATCTGTCACCTGTCATTTCACTCTCTCCTGTTCTCTTCACATCTGTAGAGCATGTTCTAAGCTAAGACACAAACTTTACAAAGAATTCAACTCCAGGGTCAGGATTGTTCACATCTAGTACTGAAACCAAAGTGAGGCCGTTCAGCACCCCAGGTCCACACTGCTGCCCAGTGTGTCTCCTGCTAAGCCTCCGGAGGTTTAATTAGCCCTTAGCAACCTCTGCTAATGGGAGGTAAGGAATGATGTGCAAACCCATCTGACCATCAGTGATCACAAAGTCAATCCGAGCCATTCATTTTTTAAAAAAGATTTATTTTTCTTTATGTTTATGTATATGCCTTTGTGTGCACCTGCATGCGGGTGTCCACAGAAGCCAGAAGGGGGCATCAGATCCATGGAGCTAGAGCCCAGGGTGACTGTGAGCTGCCCCGCACAGGTCCTAGGAACCAAAAGGGGCTTCTGCAAGAGGAGCCAGTGCTCACAACTGCTGAGCCAATGAATTACTTTTTATTGTTCTGTCCCCAGCATCCAGAGGATTTATTTTTTTTTCAGAATATGAAAATTTATTATTGTGTTTCTATTGTCAGAATTTGGGATCTTGGTCTTTCCTTCTTGCCTTTGCACAGGGCCAAGAGGGAGACATTGGCCACTTTAACAACCTTTAAGTAGACTCCAGAAATATCACCCTTTCCGACCAAATCCAGCCACCAGAACTTCATCGTTTTCCTCAATGAAGTTCAGGCAGCCATCACTGGGCACAAATGCTGTGATCTTCTTGCTGTTCTTGATGAGCTGCACCCTCACATATTTCTGGATAGCAGAGTTTGGCTGCTTGGCTTCAACCCCTAATTTTTCCAGCACATCCTTTTGCATGAGAGGCGCCTCTGAAAGGATTGGCCTTTAGGGCTGTGCCCAAGTGGGCTATCTTATATTGTTTATCATGCCACTTCTGGTCCCGTCCGTGACTGCGGAACTTCCTGGCAGTTTGGAGACCACCACACTTGCCCATCTTGCTGGTGCCATGGTTCCAAGAGCCAGAGGATTTATCTTTATGACATAGAGTTGAAGCTGAGAATAACTTTGTGAATCAAAATTGTTCCTCTTTTAGATAAAAGCAATCATCTTTAAAAATAAAATGCTTCAGGGGCTGGAGAGATGGCTCACTGGCTGTTCTTATAGAGGTCCTAGGTTTGATTCCTAGGACTCACATGGTTAAAACCATCTGTAACTCCAGTCCCAGGGAATCCAGTGCTCTCTTCTGGCTTCCACAGGCATATACATAGTACACAGACATACATGCAAGTAAAACACTCGTACATATAAATAATATAATATATCTTAAATTTTTAATTAAAATATAAATATAGGTGCTTTAATAGGTGAAACATAAATTTCCATATTATGGAACCTGACTGCTTATTTGGATGGAACTAAGCATCAATTATGTTTAAAGATATATTTATTTATTATGTATACAGTGTACAGAAGAGGGTACCAGATGTCATCACAGATGGTTGTGAGCCACCATGTGATTGCTGAGAATTGAACTTAGGACCTCTGGAAGAATAGTCAGTGCTCTTAACTTCTGAGCCATCTCTCCAGCCCAGCATCAATCTTATATGTGTGCTTGTGTATATGTGTGTGTTGTGTGTATGTGTGCAGATGTATGTTCTCTTTGTGTGTTCATATGTATGGACACTCATGGATTGGTAGGGTGTGTATTTGTATCTGAGGACAGCCTCCATATATGTGTATGTGTTAATGTGTGTTATATGTGTATATATGTGTGTTGTATGTGTATTGTATGTTATGTGTGTTGTATGTGTTTGTGTGTGTGGTAAGTGGTGTGTAGGTATGTATGTTCTATGTGTATGTTCATGTGTAGGATGCACATGGGTTGCCAGAGTGTGTCTGAGGACAGCCTTGAGTGTCAGTCCCTAGCACATCTCCTGTTTGTTTGAGCCAGGGTCTCTTTGGCCCGGACCGTAACCATGTAGGTCAGGCTAGTTGTCTAATGCACTTCCAGAGATCCATTCCTCTCCACCTGCCATTCTACCATTGCTGGGATTTCAGGCTCACAGCACTGCACTTTTTCATATGGGGATTGAACTCAGGTCCTCAGACTTGTGAGGCAAGCATTTTCCTGAGTGATCCACCTCCCAGCCCTGTGTCATGTATGTTAAAGTCCCCTTATCCCTGCCTTCACATGAGCATCCTGTTGCCGAGTACCCCAGATATTGCTTAGACGCTCCATCTGGAGGTTATTGGTGGCTGCTTAGGATGAAAGCCTTGCTGGTTACAAGGTCTCAAGCTATGGGGTCATGAACACTATAGAGTCACTCTGACCTACCTTCCTGAAATGATTGTTATCAGTTCTGGGTTTTTTAGAGAGATTTCCCTATGTGGTAAAAAGAAAAGGCATGTATTCAAGATGAATATTTCCAAGTATAATGATAAAGTTGTATCTACAGTGTTTCTTTCCAGTTTTTTCCCATTTGTATTAAAAAGAAAGAGGAACAGTGACTCACTGTTTGTTATGGCTGCCAAGAAACCAACCCAAAGCTGAACTTGTAGCTAACTTTGCCTTTGGTAACAGTCTGGGATTTATCTGAATATGTTTGTCTTTTTGCAACAACTGTCCCTGTTGGTCTTGTTTTATGATTGTACTTTTATTTTTTGTGTGGATTTATTTGCCTATTATAAATCCCACTGAATGAACTTCCTAAGCCATGCTAAGTAGTTTTGGGGATCTGGGTGGTGTGAGTGACATAAACTGAGAAGTTAGGATAGCCACAATGGGGCAGTCAGCCACTCTGATCACTAACGAAGCCTGGCTTAGGGAGCCAGAAGAGGAAAGAACATTTTAAAATACACTTGACGTCTACAGGTGGGTGCTATGGGTGATGCTAGCTGTGTGAGCAGCGTCTTCCACACAGGCGCACTTGTATTTCTTCACATCCTAGAGCTATGACCAACCAAGGGGATGTGGGCTAAATGTTTTTTTTTTTTTTTTTTGTCATTTGTACAGAAACCCATATAGCTGGAAATAAAAGATACCACTAATACTGTGAGGAACAGCTTACAGAGGCCATATCATTAAATGTATGGTACTCGTGCATGCGCAGCTAATGAAGGTGATACACAGCCATCCCTGTGAAGAATGGGGCTCTCAGCCTTTGCCCTCGTGTACTTATATACTTCATTGAATGTTTCATAAGCACCATTCCTGAGTCTACAGTATTGTGATTTTCATAATGTCCAGAAAATGTCCATAATGTATAAAGTTCTCAGAAAAACATCTTTGAGAGCTGAGGATGACTTTGTGGGTGAAGGCTTTCTGGGCTAGCCTGGTTACCTGAGTTTAGTCCCCATAGCCCACATAAAGGTGGAAGGCAAGAACAGGCTCTATAAATTTGTCCACTGGCATGTACACATATGCCATGCATGACAAGCATGCCCCCTCCCCACATAAATACATAAAAACTCCTTTGAGAGCTGGGAGATGGCTCACTGGGGTGACACACTTGCTACCCAAGTGTGAGGGCCTGAATCTGGGTGTTGGAATTAGTGTAAAGGTTGTCTGGGCATGGCAGCACATTTGTAATAACAGTGCTCCAGGGGTGGAGGCGGGAATCCTGCAGACAAGCTTGATCGTTGGACTGGGAAGCTTCAGGTGCAGCAGGAGATGCTGGCTAATAAATAAAGTCGAACATGATGGAAGGGGACAGCAGTGTCAACCTCTAACCTACACGTACACAGGCACATGCACACACATGCTCATGCACACACATACTTACACACATACATACGCACGGACACATATACACGTGCATGCACACACAGAAACAGCCATAAATACATACATTTACATCACAGATACATAGACAAGAATAAAGAATAACCTCCCCACCAAACCAAGAACAACAACAACAAAAGCCCCTAAACACCTTTGAGGAACTGTTAAATTGCATTTCTGTTTTTTTTTTCATTAAGAAGTCTTATCTGGCATTAAAAATAAAACAATTTCATGATTTATCTTAAAGGTATAATTATACTTCCTCCCATTATTATTTATTTGTGTGTGTATGTGTGTGTACACTGTGTGTGTGTATGTTTTGAGGAGCAAACTGTTTACTCACAAGAATCATAGTCTGTTTTCTGCCTTTCAGGTCAGTGATCCCACCCCTTCCCCAATGTCTCCCTAAGTAAAACTAAAGCAATTTGAGGGAGAAAATACAATCTGATAACAAAGCATGCTTTGTCTTGATAAACTCAGTGATCGATGACCATAACCCTTGAAGTCCTTTTGGGTAAATGAGTAACCGATTGTATGTGAGAGGCAAACTCTATCGGGTTTCTATTTTGACTTTCCCAGTATGCTTCCTCTCTCTTCTTACTCCGGCCTAACAAGTGTCCAAAGGCAGTTAGGCTCAGAGGCAGTGCCCGGGAGGCGAGCTTAGGGGCCCTCTAGAAAGAAGAATACAAAAATACCTTACTTTCTTCGTTTTTTCTTTCTTTTTACAAAAACATACTATAATATGAGCATACTGTTCATGCTCCTTTTGGGTCTGGGAAAGGCCCATGCAAGAGAGATGCCAAGATCTTAACCTCCATTGGTTTTGTCTTGGCAGGTCCATTTGTTTATAGGTTCAGTGTTGTGGTAAATATTCACCTGTACTAGACACACACGAACTAGCTACTTCAGTTTACAAACACAGGACATGTATGTGCTGGCTCCAAAGAGACTAGGTGGGTATATACAAATGTAAATATCAGATCACAAGATTACATAGTGTATAAGCACACATATACAGGATTTGGGTTTAGGTTTTTTTTTGTTTTTTTTTTTGTTTTTTTTCCTGGTTCTCCTGGGCGGCTGCTTCCCTCAACGTCATACCCAGGCAATGATGTCCTCTTCTCCAGACTTTGCATTGTCTGCCTGCATGAAAATGTTCACTTTAAGGGAGAAGTAATCTGTGGGATATACTCTCAGACAAGCAGACTCAAATCCTGTCCTCTGAACTGGGCTCCTGTAGAACAGTCCACTGTTCTAGAAGCCAGCTATGATGGGTGGGGAGGCAGGAAGCAGGTGAGTGAGAAGCACTCTGCCAGGAGGCAGGCTTGGCTTGTGTGTGTGTGTGTGTGTGTGTGTGTGTGTGTGTGTGTGTGTGCGCACGCGTGCATGTTCCAGGTATCTCAGATACTGGTTTGGAGGTCTCCATTGAGGAGGGTCCTCTGGGTCTCCGTGGTCTCATTCAGCCGGGATTTGTCCTGCTTACTGTCACTTCGTTCCCCATCATCTGTACCACTCACCTTGACCAGACAGAGAACATTCTGGAAGCTCTTCTTAAAGTTGTCAGATAAGAAGGCATATAGGATGGGGTTGGCGCAGCTGTTAGCGTAGGTGAGGATCACCACAAAGTCAAACATCCCTTTTAAGGCTGGAGTGGGATTGATGGCCACAGACACAGAAGAGACATTAAATATGTAGAAAGGGAGCCAGCAGAAGATGAAAACAGCTACCACTATGGACACCATTCGGGTAACCTTTTTCTCTGACTTTTTCCTCTTGGATGATCCCACTCGGATTCCAGAGGACTTCACCTTGATGATGATGAACAGGTAGCAAAGACAAATGATGGTGAGTGGTACCAGGAACCCCAAGATGAAGGCATATATAATGAACCCTGTGTACCATGCCCCAGATTCACCTGGCCAGTTGATGGTACAGCTGCTCCTTCCCCATTGGTTGCTCCGGAGGCCGGCATATATCATGATGGGCAAAATGACCAGCAGAGAGATGCCCCACACAGCCACATTGATCATCTTGGCTGTCCGGGGGCGTCTCCATTTGGCTGACTTGATGGGGTGGACCACAGCTAGGTAACGGTCAATACTCATGACTGTCAAGCAGAAGATACTGGTGAACTGATTGATGCCATCTACAGTCATGACCACCCGGCAGATGGCCTTGCCAAAAGGCCAGTGGACCAGTGCCACCTGCATGGCCAAGAAGGGCAGCCCCAGCATGAAGAGTTCATCTGCAATGGCCAAGTTGAGGATATAAATATTGGTAATGGTTTTCATCTTGGCATAACGGAGAATGACATAAATGACAAGCGTGTTGCCGCACAGCCCAACAACGCACACCACAAAGTAGATGAACGTGAGGACCGCATTGCTTGTCATGTCATAGTATGGCTCTGTCTCGTTGGAGCCATTGCTTGGCCCCACTGAGCCATTGATGTCAAATAGAGAGGGCATCCATATTTGGCTCCCATTGAATTGTTCAGATGCTGTCTCCATGGCTGCTTCTCAGTCAGTTTAGAATCAAGCAGCCTAGAGATTGTCCTCTCACCTCAGTGGCCTCTGGGGGCCAAGGATCTACTGTGACATCTGAGAAAAGAAAGAAAAGTAATCATCAATCCCAAGCTATTTAGACTCCTGTATTCCACATTCCACATTTTTGTTTCTATTCTTATTTGGACATTTTCCTACCACTCTTTTTTCTCTTTCTTTTGTGTATTCATGTGTGTATAACTGTGTGTGTGCGTGCATGTGGTGTGTGTGTGTGTATGTGTGGTTATGGTGCAGATGTTAGATGTCATGTGTATATAGCTGTGTGTGTATGTACGCCAAAAACTTGTCACAGCTGTTGTTATCTGGGCAAAGTACCCCCTTCCCTCTTGAGTCAGGATTTCTCACCATGTAGCCTAGGCTGCAGGGACCCACCTGTGTGTGGCCCATCACTGCTATGATTACACACACCATCATACTCAGCAGTTTTCACATGGATTCTGGGGTTGAACTCAGGTCTTCTAAATGCCTTATTGACTGAGCTGTCTTCCCAGTCTCTCTCCCTTTCTTCTTCTCTCTTTTTCCCCCTCTCTCTTCCTTCTTTTTACTTATTTATTTTTTGGGGAGCAGTCTAGCTTGGAACTCACTCTGTAGCTGAGGCTGACTTTGTGTTCACAGCATTCTCAGCCTCCTTTGCTTGGGATTACAGGTGACTTATTTTCAACTGAAAAGCAAGTTTTCTTCTTTTCCATCTGGCTTCTAGCCTGGCTGTCAGCCTGCAGACTTTTTGAGGTCTTTTTCAAATGGTGGGGGAAGGGTTTGAGTTAAACCATCATCTTTGATGATGCTCATGTGGTGGATGGCTATGGCTTCAAACACATAGACTTTGACCCCTAAGGAACTGACTGGTCCAGACTATACAAAGACAGATCTTGGACGGTTTCAGCTTCTGACCCTGGAGGGGTCCTGACACCAGCACTCTGAGCCTCATGAAGAATTTCATGTTGGCTTGATGTCTGCTTGGGAAGTTTTCCATTCAGAATCTCCCATGGTGGAAAAACTCAAGAATTTAAAGGAAGAACAAATCTGGGGTCCATGGTTGTGCCCCACATGGCCTCATGCCCAGCCCTTAACTGCTATGACTCTCCTTTATCACCATGGGGTGTCACGAAGTTTAAAAAAGATATACAAATGCACAGTATTGTGCAGTCTAATAATCAAAGCCCTATAAATGGTGCTCCCCCCCGTCTCATTATCTCTAATTTATTGAAACTTGCCTACACAGCGAATCAAGTTATAGTCTTCAATATTAAAAGAAAGAGTCTGGTTTTCTTTTTCTTTTTAAATGTATGCTTTAGACTGTTTTTCTTCTTGGTTTTGTTTTCCCAATACTCAGTACCCCCCACCCCCCATTCTCTACTGGACTCATGCTTAGGTAAGCCCTTTCCTAAAGGGCCCCCCCATGGGGCTTTTTGCTGCAGTTTACAGATTAGGGCAAAAAAAACGGAGGCTATGTGATGGGTGCAGGCTCTCCATGAATGTCAGGGAGGTTTTTAAAAACTTGTGGCATTCACCCACACCCGCTGTCCCTTCCTCTCCCGTAACCATTCTGGGAGCTGAGGATACTGTCCTCTGTCATTTAAAGATATGGAAACTGAGGCTTGGAGAGTTCAAGTTCTTGGTGGAGTGGGTACTTGAACATGAGCCACCTGGCCCTAACTAAGTCTTCTGTGATTTGCAGTGTGTCCTAGCTGATGTCAGTCGATGGAAATTGGTGGCTGGTACTTGGGTTTAATTTAAAGCAACAGACTCTGACTCTTGAGTGACCTCCATGCTGAGAAAATAATGAGAATGCTGTTGGCTTGGCTTAAGATGTAAAATATGAGATCAAGTCATAATTAAGTGATTTACCACAGTTATAAAACATGGGGGAGGGGGTGTCACTGTGAAGGACCCTCTAAGTCCTCTAGGAAGACAGGTAAGGAGGTCAAGTCAGTATGTGAAGTGCATGGAGATAAGGCTGTGAACAAAGGTGGTTAGAGCACCTCCCTTCCCTAGGTGTGAAAGGGAGTGTTCTCAGGAATTTGGGGGCTGGGTATTATATAGAGAGAGTAAGGCAAGAGCTCAGGGTAGGGGTCCATCCAGGAAGAGGGGCCCTGGTGTGTACATCACCAACTACTTCATTCATCTGACTCGTCTCCCCTAAGCGGAGGACTTTTCCAAGTGAATGCCCAGTGCTGGCGGAGACTGCAGAGAAATGGAAGATGTAGCCAGCAACAGGCAGGCACTCCTTGCCCCCTCTGCCTCTGATTCACTCTGTACTGCCAGGTGCCTCGCTTTTCTTTCTGCATTAATTTCTTCAGCACATATTTAGTACAGCGAGGTCTGGGATTGTGCATTTTTATTTTGGGGACCCACTGCATTGTGTCTGCATTGGGGAAACAAGCAGAAGCAGGCAGCTATTACAACCGAAAGCAATAAAGAAACTGCTTTTGTATCCCTAGATTAACTTGGTTATTTCCACTGTTTTTTTTTTTTCTTCTCCATCTTGTCAATTACTTAATTCTGCAGACCCAGAATCCTATTCAAGCTGTGTGCTGTGGGATCTTACAGTAATGGTGAGCGTTTGCCGTCTATGTATTATGACAGGGCAAACTTCAGTGTCTGCCTGAGACTAAAGAACCCCCAGGGTTGTAGAATCCCCATCTAGAGCCAAGAGAGGAGGAAGAGGAGAAGGAGGAGGAGGAGGAGGAGGAGGAGGAGGAGAAGGAGGAGGAGGAGGAGCAGGAGGAGGAATGGTACAGGGCCCAATGAGGTTCTTCAGCTCCAACTGTGCAGAACGAATTGGGAGGGGGGGGTCACTTTTCTCTGGAATTGGCTGAGACATAGGTAAGCCACACAGGGATTCAGAGCCTTGGAAGGTGGGTGGAGGTCATATGCTGGAGAACCCCATGAAACAGGGGAGACTTCTCCAAGGAAGACATTAGCTTAAAACCCAGGGAGTCCTATATAACTAGTCAGGTGCCTAACATCTCCAGGTGACAGCTTCTCATGTTACAGCTGTCTCACCAAAAGAGAATTCCAAATGCCACCAGTAGATACTTGTTGAACTGTGGTTAAATCAGTTGCACCAGGAAGTCTGATTTTCTGCTTTGTTTTTTGAGCGTCAGAGCTGTTAAATACTGGTAGTGATTTGGTGGGTGGTTTCCCCTGAGAGTCCTGGCTCTGTTGGAGAGAAGGATTTCCCTGTTTCAGGAACCCCCATCTTCTTTCCATATGCTCGATAGCCCACAAAATCAGAGCTTTAGTTTCACTTCTCAGCATCCTTCTTTTGTGAACCCTCAAGACCCCCTCCTCTAAACCTGCTAGATGCCCCCAACTCCCACCCCACTCCAAGAATCTGGGGCTGAAAACTGAGCCGATACCAGCATAGAAAGCAGCCGGGTTGGTTTACGGTGGCGCTAGACTGCTCCTCAGCACTGGCCGAGTAGGTGGGAGGGGAGGTAAGTGAGCCTTGGGACCACAGAGTTAGTGCAGGGAAAATATCTGGGGCCGTCAACTTGCTGGTCCTGGACACAAACTGTTCCCTACAGGATTCCCACCATTTCCAGGAAACGAAGGGAGAGTGGACCATGGTGTTTCAATAAGCAGAAGGGACTGAGGTGCCAGGGAAATCTAGTCGCTTGGGGACCTGGGATCTGACTGTTCAGTGGTTGATTCTCTCCAATCTATACAGATGTCTCTGCTCGAGGGCGGTGGGGTGTAGGAGGGACCTGACTGCATATGAATCTGGTCTGCCTCTCTATCAGGCGATGAAAAAACTAAAACAAAACAAAAACGGGGGAAAAACCCACTTTCCTTCTCTCTATGAGATGCCCCATCACCTGTCCCTCCCTAACTTAGGTCTCAGCGTGTGGATTCAGGAGCCCCGAGGCGGCACCTGGCATGTCCCTTCTTCTCTAGCTGGTCTCGCTTTCCTTGGCCCAGGGTTGTTTCGCAGGTGGCTAGGAAATAAGTTGTCCCTGATACAGCTACCACCTGGACACTCCAGCTCGCCGGTCACACGCCACCGTACTTAGGCAGTGGCTGTGTGGACAAATTCGTCCTAGAACACACTAGCTTTCCACCCTTGACGCCAGGACATGCAACCTTCATTTCTACCTGTCACCTCCAAAGGCACAAAAGCAGAGAACTGCGCTCCGGGACCGATATGCAGGTCTCCCGAATCAGCGCTTTATCCCCAGCGCAGATGCCCAAGTGCACTCGTCGCTCCCTGTGACACACACATGGGCAACCACACACACCCCTCACCTTGCTTTCCATGAGCACTTGGTTCTCTGGATTCTCCAGCACCCAGAATCTGTCTTTTATCCAACCGGGCGCCGGTGAGTACAGCAGCTTGGCTCTGGGCTCTTCCTTGGCTGGCTCGTCGGCCCCCTCTGGCATCTGAGAGAACTAACCTGGGCTCCTAGAGAGCTAGCCTGGCCTGCAGATCATCGACACCCAGCAGCGGACTGGAGCTCCAGGCGCTGGTGGCTGAACCGCTAGCAGTGGCCCAGGCGGGTGGCAGCCCCAGGGCACACTTCCCCACGCCCCCCGCCCGTGACGTCACAGCAGCTTCGCTCCGCCCACCCGGTCCTGTAGGAACCGGTGAACAGAGTGGAGAATCCAGCGGGTGGCCGAGGGTGTCTGGGTGAAGAAGGGTCAGCGAAAACTGGATGCTGGTGGAGGGTGAAGCGATGTCAAAGTTCCTACGATTCCTCCCGGTGAGGACCCGCACTGCTTTTCCTCCAATTTCAAAGACTCGGTCCGGTTTTACCTAACAAATTCCAGGCTCAGAGGCTGGGGTGACCTAGACTCGCTCCGGGACCTTTAAGTCGTGTTCTCAAGTTTGCAAAGCCATGTCCTATCACGGACCAGTCCCAGGCACCGGGCACGGGCTGCAGATCCAGACAAAGGGCAGAGAGAAAAGGGGTGAAAACAGGAAGCAGGTCTCCCGCTGCAGGTGCCTGCAGGTGTGCGTGCTGCACCTGGCTTCAGTTCCCGCAGCCAGCAGGGGCTCCGCGGGGCTCGACAGGTCTCCCATCTGGAGGCCCCAGGGCCATACAGTCTCTCCTAGCTTTAATTTAGCCTGTCAGTCAATGCTTGCTGGTTTGACCCAGTCCAACCCCTCCTCCTCCTCCATGGCTGTGGCACTCTGTGGGAGAAAAGAGGACCAGTAAGAAGTGGGAGATATGTCGCATCAAGTTGCAGCTATTTATTTTTTTGACTGTGATGATTCAGCCAGTGTTCCAATAGTTTAATAAGTCATAATCAATCCTGTAGCCACCCTTTCCTTCCCTCGCAACACACACACACACACACACACACACACACACACACACACACACACACACCCTGGATAGTTCCTAGAGCATGGGAAATCAGAAAGCAAACCGCGATTAGCTTTTTCTGTGGGCTTAGCTGCCCTGATCTGACAATTCAGTCTATGAATGGCTTGCGGGTTTATCTGGGAAAAGCATAAGCCCAGAAGCTGTGTGTGCTGCAAGGTGGCATGGGTTCTTCCCATGGTGAGTTTTGACAGGGGAAGGGAGCAGTAGGTAGAAGCACCCCAGAATTGCTTCTAAGTCAGAGTGTCACTCACAGGTGCCCACTGGCACCATCTCTGTGAGATATTGGTATTTTGGATCCTGTGAACTTAGTAGAGATTGAGCTAGGGGTTCAGTCAGGTTCTAGTGGCACTGGGGGTCAGCTCGCCTTTAGATTTTTACAGCCAGGGTTGAGGGGCCCGAATGGTACGGCTTTCAAGATGAGGGGAGTGGATCTGGGGGAAAGAAGGGGACATGGAATGAGCTTAGGGGAAGGCCCCCCCTCCCCGTGACACAGTTGTCACAATGCATATTGCCACCTCTGGTCTAAAACCAGTGACTCCAGCCTGCTTCCAGGGTGAGAGAAGAATGAAGATCCAGGAAATGCCCATTCTGAATTCATATTTCCCCCGGTATCATGTGACCTTATAAGTGTTCTTCAACTGTTGCTGCCCAGCTGGTGTATTATTTAGAAAAATAACTCATGCAAAACAGGAATCTCCGCTTCTCAGCTGTTTTCTCTCTTACACACGAGGTGACCTCCAGGGGGCGCTGTGCAGTTTTTGGTTTCTGTACTTGTAGCAGAAACCTACCAGCAAAAGCAGGCTGTTTCTACCAGATAAACAGTCCTCTCCCAAGCAACCTGGGAAGCCTTTCTGTATGCAAAATCCACCCTTAGACACTCATGAAGTCTTACTCCAGCTCTCTCAGAGTCAGGTCTGGCTAGGTCAGCCCCTTGGATGAACTGTGGGCATGCCCATCTCGGGCAGCTGACCCAGTGAGATTTGAACACTGACCTTGACGGCAGAAAATGTCATCTAGAACAATTATTGATTTTGTCCAGCTCATGTGCACCTCTCTCCCCTCCCCCCAACCAGTGAATGCCTCTGCTGGCTTTGCTGCCCCCTCCCCCCCTTCAAGTTGTCATTCCTTGTTTGACAGTCCCTTGCCCTTTTGACACTATCCCAGCAATCTTCAGGGGCCTTCCTCAGCAGCTCCTTTAGGAACTAAGCAACAAAACCCTGAACC
Source organism: Sigmodon hispidus (assembly GCA_004025045.1). Lineage (NCBI taxonomy): Eukaryota > Metazoa > Chordata > Mammalia > Rodentia > Cricetidae > Sigmodon > Sigmodon hispidus. The sequence goes on along the minus strand of PVIH01001998.1, from coordinate 71,189 downwards.
AGAAAAATCCAGGGGTCAGGGAGGAGATAACCTTCTCATGGGTTTGTCTGGTATCTTCAAGCCGATGAAATGACACAATTCTCCGTTTTTTGCATTTATCGGAGGGACACTAGGTGGCAGGAAATGAAGAACGGTAATGGACAAAGGAGTAGACCAGGGCTTAGTGCACTCTTCTGGAGAAGTTCACAGTCTGGGTACTCAGCAGGCAACAGAGACCAGGAACTCTCAAGTAGGTCATTCTGTCTGGTTGCGCAGAGGCGCTATCAATTAAATGGGGAGAAATTGTTCCTCTGCCGTCAATTTGGTGGGAGTGAATATTGCGGTTAGATTTAGAGGAAAGTGTGCAGCCCAGGAGGAGAGTTGGACTGATTGGGGATGTTAGCTGGTGAAGCAGGTATCTGGCATGGTCTCTGGCCTTTCTCAGGATGTGTTCTATTTCTGTGGGTAGAGAAGCAGCAAGGCCCCTGAGCTTCAGAATGTCAAGTGTGCAGTGGGTTGGAAATCACTATGTCATCCAGGCTGGCCTCAAACTTGTAATCCACCTGTCTCTGTCTCCAGAGTGCTGGTGTTGCAGGCATGTGCCGCTACACCCAGCTTTGATGATTTGTTTGGAAAATATGACATGTGATTATCACAATTCTTTAAAGCTATAACTGCTTGGCCTAGAGGACTTGATGGCTTCTTAGATGCCCCAGGGGCAACATGAGCCCCTTTCTTCCCGTTCTCCCCACCCTGACCGGGCACCATTTCACCTTGTTTTTTATGTGGACAGGCAGTGTGGAGCCTCTTTGCAAACAGCTCCTAAGTCTGGAATGAATCAGCTTCCTATTTTCTTCCTCACCTTAATGGAAGCTCATGAAGATTGCTGGTCCCAGGACAGACCTCAGAGCCTTTGACATATAGAGCCAATGCCCCATCACTGTACTTGGAGAGCAGACTCAGAGTGACTTGTCCAAGCCCATCCAGCCGGGGAATAGAAAGGCAAGAGTTCAGTTGGCTGACAGCATCAGGCTTCTTCCACAGGACACAGCCCACATAGCCATGAAAGTTTGGAAGAAGGGGATGAAGACCTTCCTCCCGCCTTCTCAGCATCTCCAGTCCTCTAGTTTGTTATTCCTGATAACATAACAAGATTCTCCTGCACTCACCCTGGAGCAAGTCCTTGGTGAGGGTTCAGAAAGATTTAGCTGTCTCCAAGATGTTGTCCAGAGTGCTTCCTGGGATGCTCATCATATCACTGGCTCTTCAGGAGGAGAGTATGGGCAGCTCAGGAGAGGTGGTCCATCACACCTGCCTACTGAGAATACCACGAGGTGCCATGTATTCCTGGCCTCTTGTCTGCATGCAGCATATGTATATGATCTCAGGGACCCTTGAATACTTTCGGCACCTGCCTCTGGCACCATCAGTATGGTCATTTCAAGACATCTTGTACTAAGAAGATGATTGACCTTTATCCCTTTACCTTTGATTTAGCCCTGGCCATCTTCCTATGAATACATTCAAGCATGTTTGGAGTGCTTACTATGGGCTGCGCTGGGTATTTTATATTAACTCACTTAACCCTCACTGTGGTCCTACAAAGCATGATCAACGTTTCTTTTTGTGAATGGACCAACTAAGACACAGAGAAAATGAGTTCTTCAAGGCCACAAAGCTACCAGTTTAAGTGACAGAAGTTACTTGCTTTGTGAGTACCCACATCACCCAGAGCAACAGAGCTTGGCAGATCCATCTTACACAACCTGATTAAATGGAAGAGGGACCATTCCCCTGATGGGCAGCTTTTGCTGTCTTCTCCCCCACCCCTTCTGTGTTTGTATGCAGGTCCATGTGTGCCAGAGTGCATGTGTACATGTATGTGCATATATGTGAAGGTCAGATCTGTTTTTGCTGTCATCCCTTAGGCACTATCTAGCCTCTCTCTGTGTCTATGTCTGCTGTGTGTATGTGTGTGTGTGTGTGTGTGTGTGTGAGAGAGAGAGAGAGAGAGAGAGAGAGAGAGAGAGAGAGAGAGAGAGGTTTGAGACAATCAATTGCTGCCGACTGATAAGAATTCACCAAATATGCACAAGGGATCCATCTGTCTCCATCCTCTAACATTGGGTATTTCAGGCACATGCCACCAACCACACTGTGCTTTTTGTTTTGTTTTGTTTTTTTCCTAAGTGTGGGTTTTAGGGACCAAACATAGCAAATACTTAGTGGACTGAGCCACCCCCAACCCTGGTCTTAATTGTCTGTAGTTGTCCTTAGCCTCAGGGTGTCTTTGCAGATGGATTCTGAATGGTTCCCCAATACTCGGAGTCTCCAACTGCTCTTTATTCCACACCGGCCCCCTTTCCTGCTCATAAGTGTCTGGTCATCATCTGCAATGCAGACGGACGATCTGCTGCTTTTCTCCAGGCAGAGGGGAGAAAGGAAAGCTGCCGATAGGGTGGGACCTTTGCTGGGCTGTGCAGAAGAAGCACCTGGGACTTTTATCAAGAGGGCTGTTTTGGCTCAGAGATTCTCAGTTCCCAGGCTTGGGATGATCAGCACTTGGAGCTCCTCAGGTGGTTTTTCTGTGAGCTGGAGTGGAGATGCCCCAGAAGCTAAACTTCCTGGTTTTAGATGAGGGAGACAGAAGACACTAGGGTGTTCCCAAGTGACTGATCTCTACTCCAGAACTTCTTTGGGATTCATTGCAGGCCAGCTTGAGAACCTCACCGCTGTGTAGGGCTTGTTGGGCAAGCTTGGGGCCTTGAGAACCTCTGCACGTCTGTACCAGACCAAAGTTTAGGATCTGTCACCTGCCCTTGTGTGACAGAACCAGAAAAGAAATGCGGATCTCAGTGCCTTTTGACCAGTTTTTGTAGGAATGGTGTGTCTCCGCTTGTAAGGGGGACAGCAGACCACAATGGTCCAGTACTTGTGCATGGTTCTGTCCATGTGCAGGATCTCAGTGAAAGATTGGTGGCTTCAGTTGGAATCATGTACCTTCTCGGGTGGGGGTCTACATGCCTGTGTGTCATCAGGAGTCAGGGGACTTACATGCCCTGTCCACTTACTTCTCTGAATATTGTTCCTGTCCATTTTCTTCTTGTCCTATGGCAAATAAAATGCCATTTTTCCTTAATGGGACACTCACATTTTCATCTTAGCATGGCTTTTGGGGAGGTGCAGACCCAGGGAGGGTCTCCAGGTGGAGACAGTGGCTTGGTATTATAGATGGAGAGTAGACTTTGTGATAGATTATGCTTCATTTCTGTGGATTCCAGCTTTCTCTTTGAGTCAGGCATTTCTACTGCTGAAGGACCTCTGTCCCTAGAAAGCAAAAGCTGGGAACTGATCCAGTAACTGCAATCGATAGATAGGTATTTTTCTTTCTCTGTGGGGATGCCACCTTATACCAAACCCTATGTAGGCAATGTTTTACCTCCATGCATGTACTCATGTCAGGTTTAATTTTTGAATTAGGCAGTCAAAATGGACAATAATAACTAAAAATAAGATACAGCAACCGTAGTAGAATATAAAGAAAAGTTGTTTTTAAGAAAAACTGATGAATGACTTATTTCTGGAATGTTCATTTCATATTTTCAGACTTCAATTTACCGTGAGAATCTGAGATCTTAGGAAAAAGGGGCTTTAAATTCATTGCTTCCAAAGAGGCTGCAGTTCCCATGCAGACCTCAGGGTGGCGTGAGCACACAGAACTCCTCACAGGGTCCACCGTTGCTCTCCCAGCGTCCAGAATGGAATCCTAAAAGTCTCTCTGCAGTTATGCTTTTTTCTTCTTTCCTCTTCTTCATCCTTCTGCTACTCTTGAGGAGTGACTTGGAATGATGACCTTGGTGCCATTTAGGGAAGAGCCACCATGAATGGGGAGAGAGAATGTCAAGGGATTGGCTTCAGAGACACAGCCTCCTGGAGTAAGGGAACCGCTGGATCCTTCTACTTCAGTCTCCCAAGTACAAGTGTGCCTTCTGCACCCTGCTTCTGTCAGAGGCAAACCCTAAAGAAAGAGCCTTGTTATCCAAGTGGATGTGAGCAGGGCTCTTGAAAAGCTGTTAGCAGGAGCTGCCTGCCTGTTTCTGCTTCTGCTGAGTGCTGCCCGAGAGCCTCTGAGGCAGGAGACGGGCTCCCTTCTCAGTGACATAGGAGTGGGCTCCCTAAAGCCCTGGATTTCTGTTGCAGGATCAGAAGAGGCTTTGTTCAGCTGGATGATGCTCAGGGATGGGCTCTGGCCATGTTCCAAAGTGACGGTTCAGTGGTGACTTCTTGTGGGACAGCTGGCTGGCTGACTTTGTTCATTGGTCCGGCTGCCAGTCCCCAAGCTTCACGGTGCAAGCCTGCTCAGGGGCCCCAGAACAGATGGCCAGTCCAAGAAGGGACTGTGGGAGGCTTCTTCATCCTGCGAGTCATTATTCTTTTCTGCCCCCACCCCCAAAAGGGCTATGTGTTTCTTCTGCCCCCCCCATTTGCTCTCTGTGACTGGATATCTACTAATTAGATTGTTCCCATGGCTGCTGCCAGAACCTCATTTCTCTATGCTACTTCAGACATTGAACCTTTCTCTCCAGAAAGACTCTTTATTTGGGAGTTAGAGAGAGCATAGTAACTTTGGGCTCTGTTTATGCCAGCTAGGACATATAACTGTTTTGAATAATGCGATGCCAGGCTTAGGGGAAATTAGACCTACGATAGGCCGGTAAGAGCTTTGAGGATATCAACCTGACAGAGCCCGTGACTGGGGGAGGGAGGTGGGACTCAGAGTGTGATGTTGCAGAAGGACTCAATGCGTTAACAGTGGTTATGCAACACATATATGCACAGCATATAAAAATTTTAAACAACGTATGGGACTTGAGCTGGATATAAACATCGTGTGTGTCCACCTCCTTCATGGAGATTTGGCACTAATGAGACTGTGGTTTCAGCTCCAAGCTGAATTTTCAAAGACAAATTCTAAAAAGTGATTTGGCAGTGGTGACACTGAATGCGTATTTAGTTTTCTAGCACTTCTGAGTGTGAGTTGACTGTTAGACTGTTTAGAAATAGCAATCACTCATTTGATATATGGTTGTAGTGTGATTGGCACAAACAGAACACCAGCATAAAACAGACAACTGACAACATAATTATGCCTGTGAAGACTGTCTATGCTTCTATGTAGGTACAAATGCCTTCAACTATACAACTAAACCAATATTTTACCTATCTACTCATACATGCAGCTCTACCTACTCAATCCATCCATCCATCATTATTCATCATCCATCTATCTTCCATTCTTATTTCTACCCATCTAGCTATTCACCCTCCATCCACTATCCATCTATTCAACCTTCTATTTTGGGCAACAAACCAAAAAGTATATCAGAGAAAAGGGAGAAACTTGTTTTCTGAGCCATGACATTGAACTTCCAGCATCATCCTCTTGAGCAAAGGAACCCATAAAACCTTGAGCCTGGATCCTTAGCAGGAAACACGCATGGAAGTACTTAGATTTGAGATGCCTCCGTGGCTCTTCCAAAAATCAGGTGTTTTTTTCTTATATACTATCCAAGGGAGACTTTAGAGGGTTGTTACATGTAAATGGTTTCTGTCCCTGTTTTTGGTATATTGCCACAAAACTGGCAGTTGGTCAAAAAGCAATTAGTGGAACATGACTGTGACTATGTGATGCTCTTCTGTAGGGGGCTGGGAGGGAGGGAGGGCAGCTTTGGTGCCCTGCGTTGGTAAAGGCTGCCTGGCAGGCTTGAATGACTCATCCTGGTTAATAGTTCCTAAGCTTACATCATCCCCCATAATTGAGATATATGTAATAAAATATATGCTGATCTTTAATACAAGGCAGGCGTAGGATTTGTTCGGCCAGTAAAATCTTTGGATCTTTGAATTGAGCTTTCTGTTTATTAAGTGATATATGAAGATGTCTCAGAAAGTGAGTGGGTAGGAGGGAACTGCTGAGGGCAAGCGCACAGCCCTGCCTCACCCCTCCACTTCTCATACCCTCTCCGGGGACAAGCACTTCCAATTATTTCTGCTATTTTTTTTCCTTTCTGCTTTACTTCTATGGGTTATAAATGGTGCATGGGCACTTCTATTTTCTGAATTTTCTCTTTTAGGTTCCCAACGTCCCAGCTCGGTACTTCTAAACCTCCCAGTTCCCCTCTCTCTCCTCAGTGTTTGCATTTTTATAACTATGTAAATGTTGAAATCTCAGCCAAGTGCTCTTTTCTGCTGCTTGCTCCTTCTTATGGAGCCTTTGCTTTTCCTGGGGTTAATGGTCACTTTTTTGTTTTTTGCTTACTTATCAATGGTTTATTCTCAGATTCTGACTTTTGGTTGTGAAGCCTCTCTTTGTCTGGGTTTGGCTGCCGTGCCCATCCTTGAAGTCTCTAGCACAGTCTGACTCTTCTCTTCCCGTCTGTTTCTCTTGCTTTCTGTTGTTAGTTAGCTTTCTCACTCTTACTTTGAAAGGTGTATTTATTTCTATTTTATGTGTGTGTGTGTGTTGCCTGCATGTCTGTCTATATACCACATGTGTGCTATGAACCCAGAACTTGAAAAATCGTTAAATTCCCTTGTAACTGGAGTTATAGATAGATGTGAGCCTCTGTCTGGGTACTGGGAGTTCAACTTAGGTCCTCTAGAAAAGCAGCTAGTGCTCTTAGCCACTGAGCATCTCTCCAGGGCTGGCTTCCCTTTTCTTTTGGGATCTGATTTATTTGGTTGTGTGAGTGAAATGACACCTCCAGGAACTTTCAGAGTGATGGTTCTCAACCTGTGGATTGTGACCGCTTGGGAGATGATCTTCTCACAGGGTCACCTAAGACCATCAGAAAACTCAGATATTTACATTATGATTTGTAACTACCAAAATTACAGCTATGAAGTAGCAAGGAAATAACTTAATGGTTGGGGGTCACCACAACGTGAGGAACTGTATTAAAGGGTGGCAGCATCAGGAAGATTGAGAACCACTGTTTCAGAGAAAGGGTATATTATAGCCAGCCATAAAGATGATCTGACCTCTTGGTATGGACAGCCCATTGTACTTACACCCCATGTGACACTATGCATATTGATTGACAGAATGTACTGGAAATGATAGTTCACTTACAAGATTAGGGGAAAGGTCTGTTTTGGGGGTGCATGTCTATATGCATTAGAGATCTGAGGACAACCTCAAGTGTTCTTCCTTAGGGCTCCTCCACCTTCTGTTCGAGACAGGCTCTCACTGTATAGCCTAGAACTTGCTATGTAGACCAGGCTTGCCTCCCCCTCAGAGAGCCAGCCTCCTGGGTGCTGCTATTAAAGCCATGTGCCACCATGCCTGACAATACTCCTTATTCCTTTTAAAAACATTTAATAAACATGTTTTGCATTTTATATAGATTTATTTATTTTTATTTTATGTGCGCAAATGTTTTATGTTGGCACACTATGTGTATGCAGTGCCCATAGAGGCCAGGAGAGGGTGTGGGATCCCCTAGAACTGGGGTTACATAGATGGTGAGCCATCAGGTGGTGCTGAGAAGCAAACCCAGGTCCTCTGCAAGAGCAGCCAGTGCTTTAAGTGCTGAGCCATCTCTTAGGTCCCTGTATACCTTATTCTTAAAAGTTATTGTTACTTTAGGCACTTGGAATGACTTGCCTTTTCTTCAGTTTCTTTTTTTCTGGCGTTCTTATTATTTACCATTCTTCTCGTTCCCTTGGCTTATTATTTTTTCTTTTTTAGTGTCTTTGTTTTACTTTCTGTGTAATATTTTATTTCTAACTTTGGCGTTGCTTTTTAAAATTTTCAGCTATAGTATTTTTAATCTCCAAGAGCTTGTCCTAGAGACATTCACTGTTTATTGCCTTCTGTTATTATGTCGTGGATGTGACCTTTCATTGTGTTCTCTGAGGACTGTTCTTATTTTTAATCTTCCACCTCTTGCTTGCCCATTTCCGTCAGAGTCCCTTAGCATATGTATTTTTGTCTGTTGTTCAGGTTTTCTGAAGATGTCCTGAGTGATCCTAGATGTATTATATCCTGGTTACAAGCACTCAGATGCTTTCTGGAGGCTCTCCTCACGTAGGTGTGGTTGTCTAGAATGAGGTCACTAGAATCACTCAGTCACTCTGTTGAAGAACCTATGTGTCTGTTTCTTTGCTCATCACAGTGGCAAAATACTTGACAAAAGCTACTTAGAGTTTTATTTTGGCTCTCCACTCAAGAGTACAGACAACTGGTGGGAATGCATGGTAGCAGAAGCCCAGGTCAGCTGGTCACACAGCATCTGTAGTCAGAAAGAGAGATGAATGCAGGTATTCAGCCTGCTTTCTTTTTTTTTTTTTTTTTTTTTTTTTTTTTGTAGTACAGGGCCATGGTGTGCATAATGGGATTGCCTACATCTAGAATGGACCTTCCCACCTCAATCCAATCTATAACCTCCCCAAGAGATGCCCAGAAGTTGTCTCCTAGGTGATTCTAGAACTTGTTCAGTTGACACTATAAACCACCATGCTCTACAACCCACAGAGTGTTCTCACTGGTTTGCCAGCATCCTCAGAACTGCAGCCTGGATCCTGCAGTTCTGTAACACTGGACAGGTCTAATGCTTGCAGAGCCAAATGGGGGGAGGTGGTATAGGATGTCGCCACTAGGCATGCCTGATGGGTATTTAATTTCCTTCCTTATAGCTTCGTAGCCCATCTTTACCTTCTGGTAGTCCTCAGAGCCCCAAGTCCAGAGCCCGATCGGTCTGACCAATGCAAAGATAACAACTTGGGAGGAGAATGCAGAGTGAGGGCAGGTCTAACCATCTAAGTGGACAGCATGCAGTCACTGCCATTCTCCTCTCTCCATCCTGAGCCCCCTCCCCAGTGTAAACTCCACCCACCACGCTCCTCCCTCCAACCTCAGGCCCTCTGTCCCTGAACAGCTTCTGCAATCTGAATGGAGTTTTAGTCTGATTTTTTTTTTTTTTTCCATTCAGAGCCCTTGTTTTGTTTCTTCTCTGATTTGAAGTCAGCTATCTCCCTGGCCATTTTCCATCTTCCAAAATGGTGTCACTGTTGTCTTCCTCCATGTCGTTTCTTCCTCTATTTTCTCCTCCCTTCTAAACATTGGCTTTATATATTTTTCTTTACTGTCATTTTAGAGTTTGAATGAGAACGGTCCTCATAAACTCATGTCTTTGGAGGTTTGTTCCTGAAGTTGGTGAAACTACTTGGGAAGGATTGAGTGGGGTAGCCTTGTTGGAGGAGGTGTGTCACTGGGGTTGGCTGTTTCAAAAGCCCACTCTAGGCCCAGTCGCTTGCTCTCTGCCTGATGCCTGTGGATCAGCTATTGCTCCAGTACCATGCCTGTCTGCGTCCCACCATGGTGATCATGGACTATTCTCTGAAACTGTAAACAAACCCTCAGTTAAATGCTTTCTTTCATAAGTGCTGCCTTGGTCAAGGTGTCTCTTCATAGCAGTCGAAAGGTAACTAAGACAAGTAATTTAGAGGCAAGAAGAGAAACTCACATGGATGATCTGCTTGGTTATTTTTTATATAAAATATTTTATTATTTGTATGAGAGGTAAGCATATCATGTGTTTGCAATTATCATAGATGCCAGAAGAGGGCATCAGGTCCCCTGGAGCTGGAGTTACAGGAAGTTGGGACCCACCTGATGTGGGTGCTGGGAATTTAACTCAGATCTATCTGGAAGAGCAGCAAGAACTCTTAATCATTTAGCCATTTCTCCAGCCCTGCCATCTGCTATATTTAAACAAGCATCTTATTGAGTTCTATTTGATTTTATTAATTTGTATGTGTGGATATATTTTTTAAAAATGTATTTACTTTTATGTTGTGTATAAGTACCAGCAGAGGCCAGAAGAGGATGTTGGATCCCCTAAAACTGGGTTTACAGATGGTCATAAGCCATCATGTGGGCACTGAAAACCAAACCTGTGTCCTCTATAAGAGCACCAAATGCTCTTAACCTGTGAGCTACCTCTGCAGTTCCATGTGAAGATATTTTAAATTCCTATTTAATTGCTTTAAACCAATTGAATATTATTAACCTGGGTTGGCTTTAAACCTGATTGTCAATTTGGTTGGCTAAGTGCTTTTTGGTTTGGAGAGTTCACATAAGGTCCCCACCCCAGGGATGCCTCACTTTGGGTTGGTTATGGATATGCTGGTGGTGAGACTGTACCTTTGGCCTGTCCATCGAGCAGTGCCATTGTTGTGCCTGTCACTGTAATCAGAGATGACTTTCTGCTATACATAACCATTTTCTAGGAATAGGGACTCTAGCTAGTGATATGCAGTGACTATGCCAGATGTGTGGAAATGCTATTTCTGTCTAGTTGAGTTACCTACTCATGGTATGTGGGTCCATTTGATCTAGTGGAATCAAAATGATTGCAAGATCTGCAGTAGTCCACGATACTATCTTGATTGAGCCTTCCTCTTGGGTGTCACTGCCTCCTGGATTCTTCCTCTTCTGATCTCCTCTGCCCTTCTATATTACTCCAGTCAGATCTATCCAGTACTCTCACTTCACGCCCACCCCTGCCCAAGGAGGTAGAAACACGTGGCATTGATGGAGAGGCCTGCTGATGGTTTCCTTGCGGTAGGCTCTGTGTTCTGACAGTGGAATGATGTTCTTTTGGGGACATAGTGTGTCATGAAAGGGAATTGAGGAGAAAGGCAGGCAGGGCCATGGTGGAGTTGTTAGGCCTCAGGTACTACTGTGAATGGAGTGATATTCCTCAGAAGATGTTGGCATTCTAATCCCTGGTTCTAATCCCTTGGTCTGATTTATAATTAAGGGTTTTTTTTTTTTTTTTTTTTCCTCCAGCTGTAATTGAGTGTGGAATAAATGGAGATCACTCACCTGAGATCTAGTGAAAGCCCTTTGTCCAGAACTTTCCAGAGCACAGAGTCTACCATTATTATTTTTGTTTGCCAGAGACTTGAAGCTGGACACAGGAGCCAGGAAAACTGCAATGTAGACAGAAGGGAAGGCTTGCCCAGTGTGGGGACCATCAGAATGATCACGGTGGCCTAGAAGCAGGACTCCATACATGCTTGCTTAGAGAGTATATTTGACTTTCTTCAGTGTATTTGATTACCTTTTGGGGCAGTTAAGGCAGTTGCCAGTACTTCTCAAGTCCTGGCCATTTAGAGCCATCTGAGACATTAGGGTCAGCTAAGTTATGGCTTAGCTGCCTGACCTGGTCACTAAAAACAATGGTTGGCATTTTGGACTAGCCAGAGATTCTGGTCAGATATCTGTTTCTGTATATGGTCTGGCATTGGTTGTCTATTCAAATCTTTGGGAGTTAAATGGAGCTGTTAGGGTGAGTTCTAATCCAACAGGACTGGTGTCTTTGTATGAAAACAGAGACATGGGTACAGATGCACAGTGGCAGGGCCACATGATAATGTAAGCAGAGATGAGAGCAGCCCAGCTAGAAACAGAGGCACCAGGAAAAATGAAGCAAAGGAGTCAGTCCCCCCCGGAGCAAACCTCCTGGGGAGTGCGGACTTGCCCGTACCTTCACTCCAACTTCTGGCCTGAGGAAATGTGAGACTGTGGGGCAATGTATCACAGCAGCAGGAACAGGGCAGGAAGACAATCCCTTTGAGGGGTTAACTGGGGTCCACGAGGGCTGGGAAGTTTTTTACATATCCGTGGGCTATTGACTTCACATTTTTCCAGGGACAACTCAAAATGTGATGGGCTATCTCTTACATAGACCTGTGGAGGAGGAGCCTTCGAAGAAGGGGCCAGAGGACTTGATCTGAAGTCTCAGGTTCACTGAAGTTTCAGAACATTCTTTGTTTTTAATTTGGAGATCTTTGGTTACTATTTTTTTTAATTTTATTTCATATGTGTGGGTGTTCTGCTTGCATGTATTTTTATGCAGCATGAGTATGCCTGATGTCTGTCGAGGCCAGGAGAGAGTGCTGGATCCCCTAGAACTGGAGTTATAGATAGATGGCTGAGAACTGCTACGTGGGTGCTGAGAATTGAACCCAGATCCTCTGTTCAGCTAATACTCTTAACTGGACCTGCATGACGGAAGGAGAGAGCCAATTCTTGAAAGTTGTTCTCATGTTCTGTAGATAGGCACACACACACACACACACACACACACACACACACACACCAGACAGACAAACAGATAGATCAATCAAATTAAAACAAAACCCAGTCAGGGTGAGCATCATCCCCAGATCTGGATTAAAAACTCCCCCATGGCTTTTGGCTCCTTCCTCCAGGACTCCCAGCCTTTGACATACTGTGAACTGATTCTCCCTTTTCTTTGCCTAAGCACCAGGTCTGATCCTTCTACATTCCCACCTAGGTACAGCAAACACAGAGAGTCTGGGACCCAGGTTCCTGCTGTTGTCTTGAAAATTAAACAGCTCCTTCTAGAATGGCCTCCTTCTCTTCCCCTCCCTTCACAGAGCCTCCCTCCCTGAAGCCCATAGGTCATCCTGTCCTTACCACCCCCACCTCCCACATTGTCAGTGTCACCCCACCCTAGAGTCAGAGAAGAATTATTTTTATTTGGAAATCAGAAGTGCAAGCTACTTCAAGATCAGGAAGAAATTCTTTTCCATGCAAGTGCAGTGTGTGTGCAATGAGGAGGCTGGGGACTGGACAGGCAGGGCCGCTCCCCTCAACAGAGCATTCCTCAAAGTTATCCTGGGAGTGATCAAATCAGCGGCTGGCAAAAAGGTCCTCTCTGGAAGCATCGAGAAGTGTGGCCATTACTGTTTAATTAAGAAGCAATAGGAAAGCAAGAAGCAGGGCAGGGTGGCATAGCTGTTATCAGTATAAGGCTTTCTTCATATTGTAGGCAAAATTTCAATCTCCTTGTACAATCAGTAGTATTGCTGCAGATGGCAGGAGCTCTGTGTAGATTTTCAGCTTTTGTGTGCGGAGATTGAGAAAGTGGGGAGGCGAACTGAATACTTGCTAAGCTTCCCAGGCACCTCACCTAACGGTCATATTTGTGGGAGGGGGTGGAATCCCTTGTAATCCTCAAACAACACACAGGGGCTCTCTTTCTGGGAGAGACAAATGTCCTGCCTCAGATTCCAGTAACGTCCTTAAGATATTGATGCATAATTAGAATCCACAAGTTTTGCTTTTCTTTCCAGCTTTATTGAGGGAGCATCAACCAATTGCTCTGTTTCAGATGTATGCCACTTAAGCTGCTATACATGTAGGTAGTGAAATGGTCAGCAGTTTCCAAGTTAGGTTTATTTGTTCACAGTTACCTCTCGATTATACAGGAAGAACACATTGGTGTCACTCTTTTAGAAACCCAGCCTCTTTCCCATACCCTTCCTCACCGTTCCCAAACACTGAGGTCATCACAGGGCATTCAGAAGTGATGTTGTTATCTCCAGGACATCAGCTGAAGACAGGTTCTGGCTTCTAGAAAACAGAAGTAAAACAGGACAATGCTCCTTGGAGATCCAAGGGTCCAGGATGCTTCTGGAAGAAAGAAGGGAACTGCTTTAGGGAGAGGCAGCAGACAGATGGTCCAGGCGCCATGTCAACTTCATCTTCCTGACCAGCTGTCACTGGGGAAATGTGCCCTAGACTGGAAGGGAGCCAGAGAAAGGACGGATGAAAAATGAGGCATCCAGATATCTTCAGTTCTTATTTCCAGTTCCAGAGGACAGTGGTCTTCATGGATGTAGAAAGGAAATGGGGCCTCCTAAGGCCTCTTGGTGTAGACTGGATCTTTGGTGTTATCTGTCCTTAGTCAGCATTTCTTCCTGACACCCCTGTCTGTGGCCAGGCCATCTGCAGGTCTACCTGCGTGGGCTGCTGTTTGCATTTGCTGGCACCAGGTTGATAGCCAGCTAGTGGGTGACTGCACAACTTCAGAGTCTGGCCACATGACAGCAGCATTGCCGGGCAACAGCTGTCTTACTTCTCACGGATCAGTGGCCGAGCTCAATTTGGAGACCTATCTCTGTCTACCCCTCTGCAGAAACATTTCCTGGAGGGCCAGAGACAGAGCAATAGTACCACTTAGGCTTTGATAAAAAAAAAAAAAAAGTCAAGGTCAAAAGCACTTGTATCAGAGACAGTTTTAGCTGCAGATCATGTGTGTGCATGAGAGATCTATGTGACTCACAGAAGAACTGATAATTTTGGTGTGCCATAAAGACAATTTCATAATACTTTACAATCTGTTTTCAGTGTGTGCACGTGAGTACATGCATGTTCTTGTGTGGAGGTAGAGGCCAGAGGGAAATCTGTACTGTTACCTGCAGGAGTGCCATCAGCTCCTCTGAGAAAGGGTCTCTCAAGGCTGCTCAGACATTATTGGGGATCCTTCTTTCTCTGTCACTCCTGTTCTGGGATTGCAGGCTTCACCACACCCAGCAATTTTATATGGGTCCTGATGATTGATCTCAGGTCCTCATGCTTACAAGGTGAGCACGCCACCACCTGTCCAAATTAGCTTCAGCTGCCAATGTGACATGGTCTAGAGCAATTGTTCTCAGTCTTCCCTTTAACACAGCTCCGCATGGTGGGGTGACTCCCAACCATAACATTATTTTCATTGCTACTTCATAACTGTAATTTTGCTACTGTTGTGAACTTTAAATATCTGTTTTTTCCAATGGTCTCAGGTGACCATGTGAAAGGATTATTCCACTCCTTGAAGGAGTGGAGGCCACAGATTGAGAACCAGTGGTCTAGGGGCATTTGAGGAGCTCTCAGTTGGGGGGTTGCCTAGATTAGCCAGTGGCATGTCTGTGAGGAATTGTGTAGATTGATGATCGATGTGGGAGGGTCCAGTTACTGTGGGCAGCACCATCTCCAGGCACCTGAACTGTCTAAGAAGGTTAGCTATCTGGGCATGGTGGCGCATGCCTGTAATCCCAGCACTCAGGAGGCTGAGGCAACTGAGGATCTTTGTGAGTTCAAGGCCAGCTTGCTCTACATACCAAGTTCCGGGGTGTCCACAGCTATGTAGAGATAACTTCTCTCAAAATAAACAAACAAGAAAATAATGCATAATAAATAAATGAATAAGGAAAGGAAAGAACGTTAGCTAAGCATTAGTGCTAAGCCCATGATGGACCCTGGAAGCGGAAATAAACTCTTGTCGCTCCCCAGTTGCTTTTGGTCATGGTGTTTATCACAGCAACAGAAAGCAAACGAGAACACCCAAAGTAAAAATGAAAGGGACTAATGGGATGGAGGGAGATGAGAAGTGAAAGGGTAGATGGGTACAAGGGTGCCCTGGCATGCTTGTGGGAGTCAGAGGACAATTTGCGGAAGTCACTTATCCCCTTCCGCCTGGGTCCTAGGCATCAAGCTCAGGTCCCCAGAGGGCATCTTTCCCTGCTGAGTCATCTTCTTGGCTTGTACTTTTTTATTTTATTTTATTTTAAACCCCCTATACTTCTCTCCACCATGACTGCCCCAGTTTTACATTCCCACCCACAGCAAGTGTGTATTTATATCCTCTACTTTGTATACAGAATTTGTTTTTGTGAATCTGTGGCATTTCAGGTTGTATCTAGTGCTGGGCTCATGAATCTTAGCTTCTGGGAGGCCAAGGCAAGAGGGTTGAGAGTTCCAGGCTAGCCGAAGCTTCCCAGCAGGATCCTGGCTCTGAATAAACAAATAAGCAATGAAAAGAAAAAGATAAGGTTGAATTCTTCTCTCTTCTACAAGAGAACTGTAAAGAATTGATTGGAAACAAATTATAACTAAAGGCAACAAAATAGAAAAAAATAAATTATAAGAAAGGCAAAGTACTATAAAGCTATTTGAAGTATTGCATATATTGAAGTGTTTAATATACGGAGTAGCCAGGGACAGCAGCTCAGTTGATATTGTAAATACATATACATATATACCCACATATACACTACATACATATATGCATACATACATGTATGATACAATAAATATCATATATGACACATAGAAGACAGACACATGGTCTTTTTTTGTTTTGAGACAGCCTTGTTGTGTAGTCCAGACTGGCTTTATGTTCCTGACCCTTCCACCACAGTCTGCGCATGTGCTGAGATTCAGCTGGGAACAAGCATATCCCATGATATCTGCTCTTTTTTGGTGGCCTACCCTCCAGTACAGGGATTCCCATCTCGTGTCTGGAAACTCTAGGCATCAGCTTCCCCTAGTCTCCTTTTGGACTAAGACCTGAGTGCCATGTGCTGGGCCAGGCTGTTTTCACTCACCAGCACATGGCCTTGCATAATAAGCTGGTAACAGAAGAAGCAGAGAGCACTTAGAATGTTCTTCTGAGGGTAGCAGCAACAGTAACTATGTCCAGCCTGCAAAAGTCACATGGTTTTGGTCTTACAGATAGTACATAGGACTCTGGGGGCCAGGGGAGCTCCAGGGGCTGTAGTTTCACTACTGTTGTTGGTCAACCCTGGGTCATATCTTTATGGTGCTGGAGATGGAACTCAAGACTTCAAGTATATGAGGCAAGCATTGTACCAACCGGATTACAACCACAGCCTGGTTCTGTGCTTTAGTTGTGGATTCCACTTGACTTCTGCCTCTTTGTCTTTGTTGTTCTGAGCATTCTGCTGCTCAGTAGCTACTGAGTAAGTTTTATTTTTAATGAAATGGGTCATAGTTTCTCTTGCATGCAGCAAAATTTCTAATGGATGCATGCATGTAATCATGTAACTGTATATATGTTCTCTGGGTAGTTTTAACTAGTGGTCTTTTTCCTTTATGTCTGTCTGTTTGCGTGTTTGTGTGTATGTGAAAGTGCATATGCACATATATGCAAATGCATATGGAAGACAGAGGTCAACTGTCATTCCTCAGGACATGGTCTACTTTGTTTTTTGAGACAGGATCTCCCACTGGTCCAGTACTCATCCATTAGGCTAAGCTGGCTGGCCAGAAAGCCCTAGAGGGTCTGTCTGCCAGTCTCCACCTCCCCAGCCCTGGGATTGTGAATGTGTTATATCACATGATGGGGCTTAAGCTCAGGTCCTCCTGTTTGCATTGTAAGTATTTTACCAGCTGAGGTATCATGCAGTCTTAATCAATGGTGTCTATTTTATTCAAGAAAATAGATAGTAGGAATAGGAAATACATTCATGACTAAGAATTTTCCACGGGGGCTGGCAGGGTGGCTCAGCGGTTAAGAGCACTGACTATTCTTCTGGAGGACCTGGGTTTGATTCCCAGCAATCACATGGCAGCTAACAACTGTAATTCCAAGATCTGACACCCTTAAACAGTTATGCAAGCAGGCAAAGCATCAATTCACATAAAATAAGAAAAAAAATTAAAAAAAGAATTATCCAGAAGTCTCAGGCTTTTGGAAATAATCAGAGACATTTGTATGATTAATAATATGAGATATTTGCATGAGTGATTTAAGCTTAAATTTTTATGGGAGCCATTGGAAACAATTCTGGAGGGACCTTGATTCTTTTAGCTAATAATTTAGGTCATATATTAAAATTTCCAAAGACCAAGTGGGTTGAAATGAAAATATTACTTCTAACGAGTTTCACACTTAGTCATTTTCCCAAGAGGAGTACATTTCCATAATGGTGGGAGTTGGTGAAGAAGCTTTTTGATTTCCCATATTGCTGTAGTTCTAGCCTGTGTGGCCCAGTGGCATGGCATGTTACTAATAACCCATAGGTCAGCCTTGAACCTCTGAAACCTCAGTGCTTGGGGGATAGCCTAGAGGAAAAAAAATGTTGCCAGCTGTCCCCTTTCTCCACAGAAGTAACAAACCACATGCAGAATAATTAAATCAAGGTTTCTTTTTGAGTTTTCCAATTATGTATTTTATTAGAGTTTTCTATGGGGCTAATGGTCAGAATCAGGAAGGCAGAGACTTGTTCATTTATGCAACAGCATGCCTTCAACAAATGTTCTGACCATGCATTTCTTGAAATTAGCTTCAGTCCCAGGTAATAGAAACTCCCAAATAACTGGGCCTTGTCTTATAGAGAAAAAGAAATCCACAAGGAATCTAGGGCCAGTATTGTGTTTCCTAACATCAGTGACACCAGCTCCTTTTGCCTTACTGTTCGGTTGGAGGTTGTTTTAATTCCAGGTTCCTTTGTAGTCCAAAGGGCTGATGGAATGACAGCTATTGCTTCCTATTTCTGACAGCAGGAAGAACAAAGCAGAAAAAGCTTGCTTTAGTCTTTTACTACAGAATGTTTCCAGGTTAAAAGCCCATCACATGAGCTCACACAACTGCAAGGGCTCCTGGGAAATGTAGATTGTATCCTAGATGTCTAAGTGTCCAACCAAAAACTAGAGTTTCAGCCCGGCAGTGGTGGCTCACACCTTTAATCCCAGGTGGATCTCTGTGATTTGGAGACCAGCTTGAGCTGTATGGCAGGTTCCAGGCCAGCTATATTACAGCTAGTGAGAACCTGACTCCCATGTGTGGCCTCCCACCGATGCGTGGTTGATTTACCAGGGACCACACTCTTAAAGAAATGTCTTAAAGCCATTCATCACTTGAATTCCAACTCCTCTGGCCCCCATGGCTCCATGGTGTTGCAGCCCCCTGCTTTGGTGTTTTGCCCCATTTTGATGGCTTCTGTGTTCAGGGGGAAGGGACAGGCTGTCTGAGTCCCACATGATTAGATAGATACATCTGCCATGGGACAAAGAGAGGGAGATAGGCAGCCCCTGTTAGCATCTGAAGCCAATTATAAAGGCTTTTTGCCATATCTGCGGCTAGGGGTTGTCTGAACAGCTTTCAGTACGACTGGGAGTTGGCAGTGTTGGTTGTAGACCACTGGGAAAACAGCGGAAGGGAGCAGAAGGTTATCAGTTTTTGACTAAGAAATGAAGCATTATACCATCCCCTTCACAGTGGGTTGCCTGCCATTGGAGCAATAATTCTCAACCTGTGGGTCGGGACCCCTTCTCAGCCATTGCCTATCAAATATCCTGCATGTTGCATCTTTACATTACAGCTCATTGACAGTAGCAAAATTACAGTTATAAAGTAGCAATGAAAGTAACTTTATGCTTGAAGGTCACTGCATCATGAGGAATTGTATTAAAGGGTCAGAGAATCAGGAAGGCTGAGAACCTCTAGTCTATAGGGAATTCTACAAACTTCCTGTGCATGGCTAGAGAGAAAGTACGATAAGTTTGGAGGACTGCACATTTTCTGTTGTAAATAGTAACCACTCTTATTGTTTGGAAAGGTAGCTGTAGGCAGTCAATAGAAAAGCCAGTGACTTTGATATCGCCCAGTAAAACTTCACCTATAGGGGCTAAGGAAATTCTTCTGCCAGTGAAGTGCCCACCATCCAAGCTTGAGGAGGTGAGTTTGAATCCTCAACACCGGGGCAGAAACTGAGCATGGTTGTGTATGTCTTCAGTCACAGCTCCTTGATGGGAGGAGTCAGGAGGAACTCAGCCCATTTAACCGAATCAGTGAGAGACCCTGTCTCAGAAAGGAAGACAGATAGCAGAGTGACTGAGGAAGACAGCCAATGCTGACTTCTGGCCTCCATGCAGAGAAGGACACACATGTGTATGCATGTGTGCCCCTCCCCCATTTACCTTTTATTTACAAAACCAGGTAATAGCTAGATTTGGTTCATAAGCTACCCTGTGCTAATCTTTGAACTGGTGTTCAAAGATATGGGCCAGTTCACATGTCCTTCCTTAGGGAGTTTCAAGCTATGTGGGTTAACACAGTCCCCATGCTGAGTCAGCCCCTGCTAGAGTGGTGGGGTTCACTGCCTTGCAGGAGAGACCCACTTTGTTACTGATCTCGATGTTTTCAGGATTTGTTTTGAGTTCTGGCAAAAGAGCACTTCAGCTGACTTCTGTTAACGACCAGCGTCCCATCGGTTTGGATGGCCTCCCTGATGCCCCAGCCAGTCATAGAACAGTTTTTCAATTTGAGCTAATGGGCTCCAGGACACAGGAGCTAGAGCTGGCTTGCCTCAGGAGCATTGGCACCCAAAGCACCACCCAGCAGGATGACCTAACCCAGGCAGGGTACTCAGGGACTTCTAAAATGTTATGAGGAAAGAAAACACATCTTTCTGTTTGCCACATTAAGCATTTGTGTGTGTGTGTGTGTATATGTGTGTATGTGGATGTGTGTGTATATGTGAGTGTATATGTGGTTGTGTGTGTGTGTGTGAGTGTGTATGTGGTTGTGTGTGTATGTGAGTATGTATGTGGTTGTGTATGTGAGTGTGTATGTGGTTGTGTGTGTGTATGTGTGCTCTTGCTATTTGCTGCTGTGTAGCCCACGCTAGTCATCCTATGAGATTCTGGAGATTGTGTCTCCACTGCCCAGCTCCCAGTAGGTATATCAAGCTTGACCTGGGTCCTGTGTCTCCACTGCCCAGCTCCCAGTAGGTATATCAAGCTTGACCTGGATCCTGTCGATCCAAACTCGGGCCATCATACTTGTGTGGCAAGCATGTGACCCACTGAGCCATTCTTTCCATCTGTTTTTGTTATGTTGTAAATGGACCAGTGAGACAAGCCTCCCACCGGACTCTGAGTCCAGAGACCCACATGGTGGAAGTGGAGAAGCAGGTTTATGATTGCCCTCTGACTTCTGCTGGTATACCTTGGTACACATACACTTCCTCACCCCAGAATAAATAAGCAACATTTAACTTTAAAAGACAAAAGCAGAAGAAACATGCAAACAGGATAATCTTGTATTCCATCGTTCATTTGGACACAGTTATTGGTGTCTACCTCACCCTAAGGCAGTGGGCTGCTGTACCCTCTTCACATTCTCATCTTCTAAGGACACAGCCAATAAGAAGGCAGACATACAATTCTGCCAAAGGAGAGAGAGTTATTTAGCTGTGGCTGTTTAGTAAAAGGAGCAGCAAATGCTGAAGATATGACTCATGTGTTAAGAGCACTGACTCCTTTCGGGTGGGCTTGGGTTTGATTCCCTGACCCCATTTAGTGGGTCACAACCATATGTAGCTCTAATCCCAGAGGAATCCAACACTCTTTTCTGACCTTTGAGAGTCCCAAGCATTCATATGCTGTAAGATATACATGCAGGCAGATCGCTCACACATACACAATGAGATAAATTAATACTTTTTTCCCAAAAAGTGGTAGTGAGCATTCCAGAGCAGTAGTGGAGGGGGTTACCCTGCCTGCAGCCCTTCCCACGTCAAGCACATGTGCTTGTCCAAAGAAACCCACAGCCGAACCTAATTACTATAAGCCATCAGACATTTGCAAGATGGAAGTGGAATCAATATAACATCAGATCAACGATTCCTTTCTGTTTTAAAAACATCATTTTTATTTTATACGTGTGGGCCTTTTGCCTGCATCTACCTTTGTGTACCACGTACACGCAGTACTTCTAGAGGCCAGAAGGGGAGTCAGGTCCCTCTGGTACTGGGTTACAGACATCTGTGAGCCACCATGTAGGTGCTGGGAGTTGAACCTTGATCCTCTGCAAGAGCAGCTAGTGCTCTTAACTACTGAGCCATCTCTCTGGGTAACCATTTTCAATAAATGATTAAGCGTCATTGACAGGATTCACATCCACGACCTTCGTGTACATCCAAAACTCTTCATCATCCTAAAATAAAACCCCCGTATCCATTAAGCACTTTCTACCTGTTCCCTCTTCCTGTAACCCCTAGCAACCATAGCTCCTTTTTCTCCTGTGGAGTTACCTACTTTTGTATGTGGGTGGAATCACATAGGCTGGGATCCTTTGTGTCTGGCTTCTTTCACTGATAAATCATATCTTCAGTGTGTAAATCAGTACTTCATTTTCATGGATGAATAATATTCTATTGCATAGATATACCCTGTATGTTTATCCTTGAACATATGGGTTGCTTTTGTCTCTTGGCTGTCCTGAATGCTGTTCCTAGGCACATTTCTGTACAAGGGTTGTTTATCTCTATTCATTTTTCTTTATGGGGGAGGGGGTTATGTGATCAGAGCTTGATTTAGATGTCACTCAGTTTCAAAGCCATTATAAGTAATAAGTGGAGGGTGACATTCTCCTTCATCTCCTTACTGAGTCCAGAGATCCATTTCTCAGGCTTGGGATCTTAAACATCTCTGTCTTCTTTGTTCCAAAAGAAGGTCCCCACATCAGCTATCCTGTTAGCCCATGCTGCCACTTTAGGGCTATATGTCTCCCCACTGCTTCACAGTCTCCTGATGGTGTCTCTCAAGGTTGGGAAGGAAAAATAGAATATGCAGTGTATATGTTATACACATAGAGAGAGACAAAACTTGTGTGGTGACATCGGCCAGTTCTTTCTCTGTCTTCTTTGAAGGCTTAGTTTCTCTAGCATTTCAGCCTCCCCAGCACTTAGCTGAGAAGAGAGCCCAGTGTGAGGAAGACACTCAGCAATGGGTCAGTTCACTTCCTGGGAATGAGGCAGTTCCCATGCCACAGCTGGGCTCAGACCTTGGGGATTCCCCAGCCTGGGATGGTAAAGTACAATTGGGCATCCTTCACTCCGACAGACTCAAAATGAAACATCAGCTCATCTTTGAGATTTAATTCTGGAACTAATTGTGTTTCTTGCTCAGGTCATCCTGCCTTCAGATTCCCCATTGTCTGTTGGACAGAGGCTGTGAGGACCCCGTGTTTGCTTGTTAATCTAATGGGTGGCCTAGCCCTTGGCTTCCCAGGGCAGGGCCACTTTCATTGTCAGCTGGATGCCTTGGGTGTAACTTACCCAAGTTAGATGTGGGGGACATCTGCATTATCTAATTTATTCCCTTGAAGCATTTCATTCTTGCTGATTGCTGCTTAAAGGTCATTCCCAAATAAACACGGACTGAAAGGTCACTGTACCCAACTGAAGAATCATCTGAAAGCAGCTTTGATCCTGCTCAGTGCCAACTCCGGCCTCCTCTGACCTTCCCTGCTGCTGGAAGAGCCTCTTCTGGTGGCCTGTGGCTAACGGTACTGCCTTTTGCTTTTAGGCACTGAACTGGACATGGGGACGGGGTGGTGGTGCAAATCATAGTGAAGAAAAATGAGTAGAAATTACAAACTTAATTTTATTTTTGTGTGCATATGAATGTTTGTGTTTGTGTGTAAGCTAGAGTTCAATTTTGGATTCCATTCCCGAGGAGCCATCTACTCTGACTTTTAAAAAATTACATATTTATTTATGGCTTTTTGAGACAAGGTCTCACTATGTAGCTCTGTCTGGCCTGGAACTTGCTATGTAGACCTGGCTGGTCTCAAACTCTCAGAGATCCACCTGCCTCTGTCTTTTCAGTGCTGGGATTAAAGGCATGTTCCACAATACCTAGCTGTGTGTGTGTGTGTGTGTGTGTGTGTGTGTGTGTGTGTATTATGTGTGTGTGGAGGCCAGATAAAAACCTGTATGCGTTACTTCCTTTCTTCCACTTACAGACCCTGGGATTGAATTTAGGTCATTAAGTGGCAATTGTCTTTACCTGATGAACCGTCTTATTGTCCCCACACTTTTTTGAGACAGAGTCTCTCACTAGCCTGGAGCTGGCAGTTTTGACAGGTCAACCATCAAGCTCCAGGACTCTCCTGTCTCTGCCTCCCCAGTACTGGGATTGCAAGCATTCCTGACTATGCCTGGCTTTTCTACATGGGTTTTGAGGGTTGGGTCTTCATACTTGTAACTCAAGCATTTCACCAGCTGAGCCATCTCCCCATACCCTTCAATGGCAATCTGTACCAAAGTGCAAACTGGTCGTAAGGAACAGGGGCTGGGAATGGAGCCGTCTCCAGATGTTATTGAGGAGTCTTGCTGAAGTCACTGAGCAGCTGTGGCAGCCATACTCCTATCTACGAGCCAATTACCTCCTGACAAGTCCGTGTGATTCAAGGTTTGGTTAGCAGATTCTAGACAAACATAGGTCAGAGACATTACAGCAAAAGACTAGGGAAGTCCCTTTGCATTTCTCAAATGTTAAAGAAGGTGCATGCTTCCATCCAAGGCTTGCTAGGGAGCCTCCAGTCTAGGTGAATGCTGCTCATACGGATTGTACAGTAGATGTGATAGACTTCAGACTCAGGGTACTATCCTCGGGAAGGGGGGCCCCAAGAACCCAGACTCCAGGCCCTTAATGTAAAAAGCATGAGGTTTATTTAGTCTGCAGACCGGCTACCTCCCTGCCTCCAGAGCAAGGGAGTAGCAAGGGAGGGGCAATCTCATATCTCTTTTAAAGGCTAAGATCATAAAATCACCATAGCAACTGGGGCAACACATGATTGGTCACTTTAAAGGTCATACTTTAAAGTCATAAGGTTGTTCACAGTAGTCATGGGGTTGCCTTAAGACCAGCTGGTTAGGGGGCTTTTACAACCGGGTGTTGGTCACCGCTATTTTGCTGGGAACTTCTGGTATTTTAATCACAGTTTCGACCAGACCATTATGTCCTATCTGAGTTGATTACGGCTATCTGGGCTGGGTCACTCTGTTTCCTGGGACCGACTTTTAGACTTTTAGTTCCTTGTTCTCATGGGTGGTGCTCTGCTGAATACCTGAACTGAATGCCTGGGTCAAGCCTTAGAACCCAGGGTCCTTCAGACGAACCACCAGAGTGTCGCACTGGACTATGCCTTGGGACATAAGTACTGGGGACTCACTGACTGTCACAGACATTCCTCATCATGCCTGGGCAAGGCAGGTAGGCTCAAGAGGCACCTATAGAAAAATTCGTCAGATTTGGGCTTAAGGAAGGATTTCTGTGGGGCAAGATGGGCTACTGTGGAAAGGAGGAAGGTCCACTGTCGGGAAAACCAAGGAGGAAGTCAGCAGGGAAGGCAAATAATTGTGGGGAGCCAGGTGGGAATTGTGTGGCTGGAAAAGAGGAGAGAGAGAGAGAGAGAGAGAGAGAGAGAGAGAGAGAGAGAGAGAGAGAGAGGAGAGAGAGAGGAGAGAGAGAGGAAGGCAGAAAGAGGGAGAGAGGTTACTTGCATAGAGACATTCCAGAGGCCAGCTAAGCTAAGCTTCAGCATGGGATAAAGCTTCTCTGTTACATGCTTCGTGTGTAGCATCCTGACATCAGTGTAGCCCTATGCAATGTATCTTTTGTGGGGGAGGGGGTTTGGTTTGGTTTTTAGAGACAGGGTTTCTCTGTAGTCCCGGCTGTCATGGAAAGCCCTGGACACTCTGTAAACCAGGTTGGTCTCTAACTCAGAACTCTGTGCTTCTGCCTCCTGAGTAATGGGATTAAAGGCATGCACCACCGTACCCAGCTCGAAGTATGTCTTTTTCACAGGTGATGAAATAGAGGCAGGTGCAGGGCTGCAGACCCTGCCTACCAGACATCAGGTTCACACGTTCAATTATCTGCTTCTCAAACATCCTGCTATTCCAGCATTCAAACTGGAACA
Organism: Sigmodon hispidus; assembly: GCA_004025045.1. Classification (NCBI taxonomy): domain Eukaryota; kingdom Metazoa; phylum Chordata; class Mammalia; order Rodentia; family Cricetidae; genus Sigmodon; species Sigmodon hispidus. The sequence goes on along the minus strand of PVIH01001998.1, from coordinate 45,831 downwards.
TTGATGAAGATTCATGACTAACTCTCAGCACTGGGCAAAGTAAAGAATTTTCATTTACCTAGAATGACAATGAAATGTGGAGATTACTTTCAGGAGTGTGATTTAGCAATGTCTATCAAAATGAACTGTGTCCATTTCTTATGACCCAGCTTGTCCATCTAGGAAGTGTTGTTATGGAAACATTCTCATCAATGCTTGATGAGATGTGCAGAAGAGTATCATCTAGACTTGGTAGTGGTGGCACAAACCGTTAATTCCACCACTCAGGAGGCAGAGGCAGGCAGATCTCTAAGTTTGAGGCCAGCATAGTCTACAGATTGAGTTCCAGGGCAGCCAGGGCTACACAGAGAAACCCTGTCTAAACAAACAAACAAACAAACTCCTAACAACAACATAAATGTGATTTATGCCAGTGGATGTGGAGGTGTTCTGTAAGTTTCTCAGGAAGATGAGTCAAATCTAAATGCACAGTCCCACAGTGGGTACCATACAGCAAAAGAGGGAGCGGTTAAGTATCCATAGTGGCTTAGAAGGTGCCTGTGATAGGCCACCAAGCCATCCAGTATGTTCCTCAGTAAGTTGCCTGATATAAAATATAATCATACACCACTATAATTTGTAACGATATAAGGATTCATGCAAATGAATTTGTTTTCAAATTAATATTTTCATAGGTAAACATTCATAAACACATATAATTTGGCTTTATATACATCCATGCATGCATCTTTATGAAGATAGTGTTACAAATATACCTGTGTGTCAATATATACATATGTGCATGTATATGTACATTTATTTATGAGTATGTTTGTGTATGACACACAAACATATTTTAGAAGACAGTACTTGGAATTCTTAATAGTGGTTACCTCTGTCATGACCACTTACCTCCTCTTAATTCATGGCCCTTAAAGGCTACACAATCTTAATAATGCCACAGTGGCTTGGGCTCCCAACACACGTGTCTCTAGGGAGCACAGAAGTTACCTGGGGAATTAAGAACACACATATGAAAGATGGAAATTTGGTCTAAAGATGGATGGACTGATGCTTATCAATTTAACATCATCTGGGGAAGCTTCTCTGGGTACCACAGAGGGTTTTCTCCCCATTCATAGTTCACCACAGATGCTCTGACTCAATTCATGGCAGGAAGAGCATATCACCCCCAGATGTCCCACTCAGCCTTCCAGGTCCTTTGTTTGAGACATGTGGTAGCTGGGGAGGGGCACAGATAAGTTGGGGAAGAGTTGGGGAGAAGCCTATGTGATGCAGAAGGGACTGGTCTCTGCTCTCACTCACTTAATGCAGGATTCAGGAAGAGCCCAGTGGAGGAAAACAAGGTTGAGAAAGGCAGATTTGTACCTCGAAGGCAGTGACTGGCTGTGGGCTGGTCACTGAAGAAAGGGCCATACTGTAACACAGCAGGCATCTAGGCCAGCCTGATAATGCATAATTCACATCTGAGCCTGAGGTCATGCCAGCCTAAGCGTTAGTAAGTACTATTGTTTTCTGACCCTCTAAGAGAGAACAAAAGCCTCCCCAAACTATAATACCCACCTATGCTTCAAAAGTCAAGCTTATGCCAATTAAAAGAACTCTTTCAGGGCTGGGAGGTGGCTCTGCCTGAAAACTGTTGGCCTTGGGAGGATGTAGATCCCAGTTCTATTCCTCAAAATTCAAGAATAAGAGACAAATTTCATGGTGGACACTGTCATCCCAGATGAAAGTAGAGACAAGAAGCTCTCTGGGACTTCTTGGCTAGCCAGCCATGCTGAAACAGCAGGCTTCAGATCCAGTGAGAGACCCTGCCTCAAAACATAAGGTAAAGAGTGACAGGAAATATACTTGGTGTCAGCACATACACATGTGCATGAATGCACACATGAGCACACAGAACCAAAAGAAAAGTGGAAACTCTTTTAGGCTTACTTATATGTTCATAAAGGGAATCATATGCATAATATACATGTCTGTACATCATAGGATCCTCACATACACAGAAGAATAACAGAATAAATTGAATTATTTCTTAACAAGTCCTTTTGGGGTTAAATCTGATACTTTCCCTTTATTTTTCAAGTCACTTAAACTCAAGGGAGTTTTAATTTTTTTTTTTCTTTTTTGCATAGCATTTTGCCTGGGGCCCTGTGGTGCTAATTCACAGTGCAGATTTAAGACATATATCAAGTTGGGCTTGGTGGTATGTTCCTGGAAACCCGGGCAGGAGGATCATGTGTTCCAGGCCAGTCTGGGCCATGAGGAGAGTTTGAAATCAGCCTGGGTAATGCACATTGGAACCCTATCTCAAAAGGAAAGTCAAAGTAGGTGCAGTGAGAAGACTTCGTATGTAAGGTGACTTTCAGCTATGCTTGGGACACACATGTTGTAGGGAAGCATCAATTCCGGCCAAATTGTCCTCTGACAGGCACCGTGGTATGCACAGGTTTTTGTTTGTTTATTTGTTTTTGAGACAAGATCACATGGAATGAGGTTGGGCTCACACTTGTTCTATATCCAATGACAAGCTGAAGCTCTTTCCTGCAGGTGTGTTCCACCATCCCCAGTTTATGCTGTGCTGAGATTGAAACCTAGGGCCTGGTGCTTGCCGGTTACCAGTCCTGGAATCCAGCTTTTCAAGATGCTAAATTGTAGGGGGAGGAGATCAAGAGTCCACCTTAGAATTGGCAAGATAAATATGAGTTTGCCTTCCTTCCCGCAGTAAGAGTGGGTAAGGCTCAGGCAAGGCTGGAGGCAGACATGGGAGGCTTTGGCAATTGTGCCAAATCCCCAAGCATTGTGCAGTGACTCAAATAGTAAACAGCACTCCCCTGCAGTGGGGGTGGAGTGTCAAGTGCCCCCCCTGGGGCAGCTTTACTCCTTTTGTTAGATGGTTGAGGAGTGTGCAGATGGATTACTCTGGCTATCCTAACAATGCCCTCCCAACAATGCCTCCCCAAACAATGCCATTAGAAAGCATCTGATGTGACTCATAATGGCAGGAATAAAAGGTGAAGCCTCTATTTCTTTCTGTGGGTTAAATAATAAAGAGCAGCTGTGGGTGCAGGGGCAGATGGCATAAGCTCCCAGCAGCTGGAGGCTGCTTGTCTTCATTAGCGTCACCAACAGAAGGCTTCCCCTTAGACATGGGATAGCCCTTGGTCACCCAGCTGATTTGCTCTGGCAGCCTGCAGGGTTCAACCTGGCCTCGTTTTCTTTTTTTTTCTTTTTCTTTTTTCTTTTCTTTTTTTGAGGGGATAGGAGATGGGGAGAAGAGAGAGTGACTGGGAGAGGTGGGAAGGAGAAGGGAGTTTGAACAAGGGGATACATGGATAAAAAATGAGACTTTATTAATTAAAAAAGAGTCTCAAACAGGCTTTTTGTGACTCTTGTTAAATATTAGTCAAATCCACAGAGTATGTACATTTCAATTTTAAATATCATGAAGATATTTATATTTAAAAATCAAGTGTTTTATGGCTACAAAATAATGAATAGGAAATCTTGTTCTTATCTTGAGATAAATATATAAGCTAGCCCTTTCCTTCTAATAAATTTTGAGCCTGGCCTCGTTTTCAAGACGTTAATGAACTCCTTAGCTGGCAGGAGGATTGAATGCCCTCACTCCTGTAAGATGGTCCTCCTTTGTCTAGGCTAGTGGTTTTTAACTGGGCACTCTGGTTGGTACTTTTGGGTTTTTGCTAAGGAGGTTATTATGCTCTGGCCTCGATGTCAAGGATGGTGCAGCATGGGCTCTCTGTTGTACTTTGGTTGGGAGGTTGCAGCCAAACAAAGTAGCCTGTAAGGGCCAGAAGTTCTAGTTTTTTTCACCTTCTCTTGAACCAGGAGACAAGAAAAATGAGTCCTAATTGTGCACAAAATGCTATTGTTCATCCAGCACTGAATTTGGAAGGTTCCCCTTGGTGTAAAGACAAAAGATGTAGTATTCACAAAGAACCATAGATAGAGTAAGGGAGTGGTTCTGCACCTGATGTGGGGTGTCTTTCTGTAAACTCTGAATATACTTTATAACTATTTGTTAATAAAGAAGCTGTTTGGCCTATGGCAAGGCAGTTTAGAGACAAGTGGGAAATCCAGGCAGAGATAAAAGAGGAGGGTGGAGTCAGAGATGCTGCAGGCTGCCACCCAGAAAGCAAGATGTAATAGGACACAGGTAAAGCCACAGAGCCCTGTGGCAATACATAGATTAATAAAAACGGGTTGAGCTAGTTGGTAATGAGCCTGAGCTATGGGCCAAACAGTTTGTAATTAATATAAGCCTCTGAGTGATTATTTGGGACTAAACAACTGCGGGATTTCGTGTAGGAGAGATTTGTTTGGACCTCAGGCTGGGCCGGGTCAGAAAACTTCTGGCTACATGCACCTTTCATGCATGACTGCATAGGGGATGTCCTGGGAGCTGCCTTAAGTTTGGGACCAGAGTTATTCACTCAGAAGCTTGACATTCTGCATCTTTAATAAAACCCCTGGGGAGGGGTCTGTGCTGGATATGCAGGAAGTGAAGCTGAACCTTGAGTGCCCGTGGCTGTGGTTAGGACTGGTACTCTTCCTTTCGATGATGCTAACAATGGGAAAGCTCCTTTTGAAGCCCTGTTACTATGTGCTCAGCTGTAGCCTGACATCTCTGGTCTGTCCTAACCTCAAGGTTCCCACCCACCTGCAGCTGCTTAGCCCCCCAAATAACTCAGACGCTTATATTAATTAAAAACTGTTCAGCCTCTGGCTCAGGCTTATTGCTAGCTAGTTGGTTCTTGCATTTTAACTCAACCCATTTCTACTGATCTATGTTTTGCCCCATAGCTCATAGCTTACTTGTACTTTTACATCTTGCTATTCCAGTTGCAGCTTGCAGCATCTTTGTGTGACTCTGCTCTAATTCCCCTTTATCTATGCTTACATTTCCCGCCTGCCTATAAGATGACTTGCCATAGGCCCAAACAGTTGTCATCTAATGGTAATTCACAGTGTACAGAAAGACATCCCACATCACTCAGCTGTCCCTCACTCTTGTGATCCAGGCAACCTGGGTGGGCACCAACTCTATGGCTCTGGGAAAAGCAAGATGGTTGGTCATCCAGGGGAAAGGCTGTGTTTATGTCTGTACAGGTGTGTGTATATAGACACGTTGGAGGCTGGAAGATAACCTTAGGTGTCATCCACAGGAATGCTGTCTCTCTTCTTTTAGAGAGGGTCTCTCATTGGCCTACAACTCATTAATTAGGCTAGTCTGGATAGCATGACCCATGGATATTCCAATCTCCACCTGTCTATCACTGGGGGATTATCAGGGGACAATCTTAGATGTCAGCCCCTTGTCCAAGACAGGTTCCTTTTTATTGGTGATTGATTGCTCTAGGCTAGCTGGCCATAGAGACTATCCAGGCTATTCTCCTGCCTCTGCCTCCTGACTTGTCATAGGAGTGCTGGGATTGTAGATGTGGTTATGATGCCTGGCTTCATGTGGGCCCTGGGGATTCAGACTCAAGTCCTTAAAGTGTGATCCTAATTAGTCTAATCAATAAAATCCAGGAGTTAAATATCAGAATAATGACCTGAAAGATCAGAGAACCAGAGCAGCAGCCACTACAGACTTCTTACTTCCACGAATCCTCAGACTGAATGGGGGGCTGAGATCCTGTCTCCTCCCACCTTGTATTTCTGTCCCCAGTGCAGAGATTAAAGGCATGCTCTGCCACTGCCCGACTCTGTTTCTCTTTTAGACTGGTTCAATCTCCTGCAGCCTAGGGTAGCCTTGAGCTCATGTTCTTCCTGCTTTCTCCTCCTAAGTACTGGGATTAAAGGTCTTTTCCACCACTGCCTGGCCTCTGTAGTTAACTAGTGACTAGCTTCACTCTCTGATCTCCTGGTAAAGCTTGTCAGAACACAAACAAAATATCACACAGCAGGCCCTCATGCTTTTGAAGCACTGACCCATCTCCAAGCCTCTGGTTGGGCCTGCTAACTATCTCTTAGTGAAAAAAGCTCTCTGGGTCCCCTAGCAGGTAAAAGTTTCTGTCCTATAGGAACCTGTGATGAAATTTATACCTGGTAGGTAAGAGTTTCTGTCCTATAGAAAGCTTTTCTGGGGCTGGAGAGATGGCTCAGAGGTTGGGAACGCTGACTGTTCTTCCAGAGGTCCTGAGTTCAGTTCCCAGCAACCACATGGTGGCTCACAATCATCTATGATAACATCTGATACTCTTCTGTACACTGTATACATAACAAAAAATAAATATTTTTAAAAAAGAAAGCTTTTCTGGCTCATGGCAGAGCCCAATTTTGGCCACTGGATGACTTCTCACCTGCCGTGGGAGTTGTATTTTTATCACAACATCCCTTCTGCTCCAGCCTTTTCTACCCCTCATCCCAGTAACCCACTGCTTCCAGATTCTTCTCTAGTGGTACTCTGAACAGACCACACTGTCTAATGTGAAACCTTAATTATTTTTTGACATATAATTCTCAAGTTTTTACCCTCAAGGAAATGAGTTTGGGGTGAGTAGAAAAAAGTTCTAGGCATAGTGGGTGGGAAGTCTACCTAAGCCATTTTTCTTAAGGTCTAGGAGATTTTGTGATGAAGGCTTACATTGCTGGCAGATCGTGGGCCTGTGTGGATGTGGGTTAGGGCAGACTCAGCAGGTATGCCTGCTGAACTCTCCATGGTTTGGCTAGGCTAAGTGTAATTGGCCAGATTCTTCCAGGTAATTTCTACCTCTGCCATTGAGTTTTTGTTTTGCTTTGTTTTTGAGTCTGAGTCTCCTTGTGCAGCCCAGGCTTGCTTAGAGCTGGTTATGATCCTGTCATCCAAACCTCCTGAATACTGGGATTATGGGCACACATCGTCACACTTGGCTTGGCTGGTGTCTTTGTTCACATTGGTGTTTCCATCAACTTGGTCTGGGGATGTGAGCCATCACAGAACAATGGTAGGCCATTTCCCAGCATGCACAAAGGCCCAGTCACACCCCCAGCACCACCCATCCAAGACAGAACAAGAAAAGAAAGAGAAAGGATTCCTTCTTTCTCTGCCCATTCACTTCCTTCACATCCTCCGAGGACCCTGCCTCTCTGCATACAAGGTCCTACTATACCCTTAGTGATTAGCATTTGGAGGAGCAGGGTCATTTCAGGGTGAGTCTCCCCCCAAGTCTCCTGTCAGCCTAATCACCTGAAGTCCCCCCAGCCCCCTGGACCAGCAGCTGAGACTACTTCTTTGATTAATTCTTGCCTTAGAGGTAGTTATGAGATTTTCACCAGGAGTCTCGCTGGGCAGTGCACATTGTAAGAATTAATTGTCTTAAAAAATGAGGATCACTGCTCATTTGTTTGACAAATGCTTATTAAATGCCTCTCCTGCTCACCAGAGAGCCATGATCCACACCCACTGTAATCCCCTTCCGGGCTGAGCAAGCTAATTGGTATACATGTTGGGAGAGTGGGATGAGGCTGGGAGTTCCTTGGCTAGTTAACTGTTTGGGGTGATACATTTCTATGATTCTTCTCCTTATTTCTCCAGCTGATGTCCGTGGGTTTCATTTATTTCATATGCCCTGCAGTAGTGATTTCCAACCTTACAGTGCCTGAGGTTGAAGGACCTGCCTCGCATCATGTTTATCAATTATTAATATTTCCAAAAGCCAGACAAGGCAGAGGCAAATTAAAATCCAATTTCCTTGCTCTGGGCTCTAGTAGAAACCCCTCAGATCACTAGCCTGGTTGGTCACATTGATCCCCAGGACGATTGGTAGTGGCGCCTGTGTGCTTTAGATGTATAAAAAGCAGGAGACAGAATTAATTCTTAACTAACATACTTTTGCTTGAAAAAATTGTTTCAAACCAATTTTTAAAGAGATTTATTTTTATTTTATGTGTTTGCATGTTTTTTTCTTCATGTATGTATGTGTATCTCATGATGCCTGGTGTGCCCTTAGAGTCCATAAGAGAAAACTAGATTCCCTGGTACTGGAGTTACAGATGGTTGGTCAGCCACCATGTGTGTACTGGGAACTGAACCTTGATCCTTTGCAAGAGCAGCCAGTGTTCATAGCTGCTAAGCCGTCATTCCAGAATCTTCCCAACCATTTCGTGTTTGTTGGTTTTAGAGGTGAGTTAGTGAAGAAGCCATCAGAGTCCTGTGGTCCGCAGAGGGCTGCTCAGTGGTTATTACGATGAACACAAAGTAGATATTTAGTAAAGAAGACATGTCTATGGAAAGTTCTGGAAAAACTCAACATAGCCCTCTCAACCCACAGAAGAAGCCACACCAGAGTATAACATTCTAACATCTAACTATCAGGAGAGCCCTGGCAGCAATTTGGTATGAGTCCAGAGCCTGTTTATTATAATTTTCTGGGTTGGGGGAGGAGAAAAGGAGTCTGGGGAAGATACCCCACCTTGACCTTGTGGTTATCTGGGAATAAGTAGGGAGCCTGAGATGTTCAGAGAAATAGGGACCTCTGGTATAGGGAGGGCTCTGCTGTGCTAGAGGCTTGTAATCTGAGCTAAAGCCTCACCAGCCATCTGTCTGTGGAGCTTAAAGGGAGTAAAAGAAAGTCACTTGGTTATCGAGACTGGCCTGGTGGTGACAGGCAGCCCCTGAGCCTGTGGGCATGGGAGGGGGTGTGCAGTGCAGAACGGTGCCTCCGTTGGGACTTTGACTCTGGTCATATGACACCACCCAGTTATGCAGCTGGCACATGGGAGGGAGAACATTCTTAGGAAGCAAGTCCTGGCAATCCTCACAGGAACTCAGTGTTTGAAACTGGTAGGAATATCCAATGCCAAAACAATAGGGATTATTAATTTCCCATTTATTTATTTTATGTCCATTGGTATGAGGGTGTTGAATCCCCTGGAACTGGAGTTAGAGACAGTTGTGAGCTGCCATGTGGGTGCCTGGGATTGAAGCCCGGTCCTCTGGAAGAACGATTTGTAATCCCCAGCCACTGAGCCATCTCTCCAACTCCCCCCATTCAGTATTTTTATAGCTTAATAGAACTATCCCCAAGTTATTAAAGGCCAGAGGAATCATCTAGTCTCCTCTGGATGCAGTGTCATAGCTAGCAATATATATAAGTAATTGGTATGACTTCCCCTCTGACTTCTGTTACATGCATATTATTTTCTTGTTGTGATGATGAAAGGTACACTTTTGTATATACAGAGGAATATATGCCTTTAATCTGTGTGGCTAACCAGCAAATGGAACCTCATTGTTTTCCTGTGACAAGAATGGCAAAAATCAGTGTGTATTAGTTTCTTACGATCACCATGACACAAACAAAATGCTTATCTTCCGGGTGGTATGAAGACTTTATTCTCTTGCTGTTCTGAAGCCAGAGGTCCAAAATCAAGGTGCTGTCAAGGCCACTCGGCCTCCGAAGGATCCTGAGGAGGGGCCTTCCTGCCTCCTCCAGCTCCTGAGTGTCTGTGCTTTCTTTGGCTTGTGGTCACATTGCCCAGTCTCTGATTCTGTCTCCTTCCCTTTACCTCCCCTGTTGCCATCATGCTCCCTCCTGTCTGTCAAGCTCATCATTGCTCTGCTCAGTGTCATGTATCTTGTGACAGCCATGAGAACTCCTTGTCTGTTCCTTACGTGTGTCACTGGGTTTAGGGACATTTGGTTAATCCAGATGGTCTCAGCCTTAGGTTTTACTTAATGACACCTGAAGAAACCCTGATTTCAATTAGGTTAAGTTACAGACTCTGGAGGTTGGGGTATGAGTATCTTTGTGTTGGAGGCTACTATCCAAATCATTCTCAGCAGCTCATCTGACCTTACCCAGGGCTCATATATGGCCAGCTCTGGCCTCTCCCCCCACCCCCCAGTGCTATGGGATGTGAAATCCCTTGATTGTGTTATAGGTGAGGGCCTGGCTTTGCAATGATTAATCTCAGCTATCAATTTGAGGTCTTGATCACCTTGGAGACAAGCCCTGGGCCTACCTGTTAGGATAATTGAGGAGGGAAGGTCCACCCACTCTGGGCAGCACCATCCCCTGGGCTGGGACCCTGGACTGTATAAAAAGGAGAAAGTGAGCAGAGCACACACATTTATCTCTCTCTTGATTCTTGTCTATAGATGTAGTGTGACCAGCTGCCCCAAGTTCCCACCATTATGACTCCCTCATGGTTAACTGTACCTTCCAATCCTGAGCTAAAGGAAGCCTTTTCTCCCTTCATTAGAGTATTTTAGCACAGCAACAGGAAAAACCACTACCAGCAGTCCCCAGCTCTCCCCCTCTGAAGGATGTGCCCAGCACTCCTGCCCTTCTCTCCATCCCCCCAACACTGGAACCCGCATCTTTTACAGATTGTGGCTTTCTAGCCCTGGAGTGATGGGCACAGCAGGAAGGTACCCTCCTCCTAACAAGGCAGTTCCCAGCCTTTCCCTGGCATCAGCTGAACTGCCTGGCATGAGCTTTGTTGGAAGAAAAGCATCTTGAGACCCCTGTTCTGACTTTATCCCAGGGACCTTTTAGCATTTCTGAAGACCTGGTTGTTTTTTTTTTTTTTTTTTGAGATTAAAATTTTTTTGTACCAAATATATTAAAATGCTCTTACATTACAAAAAATGTAATTCTTTGTCTCCCCAAAAATCAGAGACGTTTTTATAACTTTGCTTTAAAACTGCTTAGCTTTAAGCCTTATTTAATTTATGATTGGCTATGATTTCTTGGCTTGCACTGTGCATACTTAAGAATTCTCTGGAAGTGAGAAAAGTCAATCCTCAGATTAGTTTTTGAATGAGATTAAAATTTTATGAATATTAAAGTCAATAATTAAGCAGGGTTAATGGGCGTTTAGCTAAACATTCATTAATTTAGGTCTCTGCAGGTGTGTTTTTCTTTTGAGCCGACATATTTCTTTTTCCTAATTCTTAACCATTTTCTAGGCCCCATGGAACCTGGAGCCCCCAGATTCTGGTCTACTCGTTTCTGATTTCTGAGGTTCCTCTACTTTTTTTTTTTTTGCTTATCTTATAATTCCACTATGAATTGGGGGTGTTTTCCTCCCCACATCCCAATCTGAGGCCACAGCTTGTATTGTTTGAGCTCTGTGGAAAGGCTGTCTCCTGCTTCCCTACCTGGGCCACCTTTCTGTAGGTCTCACATCCTCGTTCCTTCTCCCTAGAGCAGTGGTTCTCAACCTGTGAGTCATGATCTCTTTAGCAAACTTCTAGCTCCAAAAAATATTTACATTACAATCCATGATGGTGGCAAAATTACAGTTGTGAGGCAGCACCAAAAATAATGTTATGGTTGGGGGGAGCACCACAGCGTGAGGATCTGTACTGAAGAGTTGCAGCATTAGGGAGGCTGAGGACCGCTGGTCTAGAGCTTCTGGTTCTAAACCTTTCTGCGACAGTTTGATCTGATCCTTGACCCTAGCCTGAATTTGCCACTTTGATCTCGTGTGTGTGTGTGTGTGTGTGTGTGTGTGTGTGTGTGTGTGTGTGTGTGTTTGAAATTATAATTACAGCATTTCTATCTTCTCTTTTCTCTCTCCAAACCCTCCCGTATATTGCCACCCACCACTGTGCCCTCTGTCACCTTGCCCCTGCACCAGCCTCAGGAGCGCACCTCCTCCACAGGTGTGTAGCCTGTGCAATCAGTCAAGAGACCCAAGCTTAGCTTCGTGCTCAGTTCCCATTGTCTTGAGGTCCTTAGTCTTGTACCTTGAGCTTTGGAAGCAATGCGGACATGACAGTGGAACCTGCATGTTGTTCGTCTGTCTGTCTTTGTCTCTCCCCTCCATTCTGTGTGTCTTTTTGCACACATATGCATGTATGAGTGTGTGTATGTCTGTGGGGGGTGCACTTGTGCTTGCATGTGGCAGTTAGACGCTAATTTTGAGTTTGATACAGGATTTTATCAGTGTTGCACATGCCTGCTTCACTGGACCCTGAGCTTCAGATTCTCCAGTTTGTCTCCCAGCTCCCTGGAAAGGTATTCTTGATATAGTCATGAGCCATTCTGGATTCTGGAGATCCAAATTCAGGTGTTTGTAGGGCAAATGTTTTAGCCTCTGAGTCATTTCCACAGCCCTCTAGTACCTTGAATGACACGTCCCCATTTTTTTTCTTTCTTTTTTCTTTTTTTTTTTTTTTTAAAAAAAAAAAACAGGGTCTCATCATGTATCCTGGCTTGCCTAGAACTCTCCATGTAGACCAGGCTGGTCTTGAACTCACAGGGATCAGCCTGTCTGCCTCTCCCTTCTAAGTACAAAGATAAAAGATATATACCATCATGCTAGTCTCTTCACAGTCTATGTTTTGAACAAGTGGCTTCCCATTTTCATGTTCTGTCAGGCCTCACAAATCCTGTAATTAACTCTGCTTGGTAACGACAATAGATGAGACCCCGCATGGATCCTGTTGGTACACTGTGAGATGAGATTAGCTGCTTCTAGGCAGGAGGTATATGAGTTTCTTCTTGCTGCTGTAACAGGGTAAAACTTTGGTGACTTAAAACATACCAACTTGGGCTTTGGTTGTGACTCAGTGGAAGACTGCTTTCTTAGCATTTGCAAGACTCTGTTTGAACCCTGGCACTGTAACAAGCTTGCAATCCTAGGGGTAACAAGTCCTGAAGTCAAGGTATGTGGAAAACTGTATTCCTTTCGAGGCTCCAGAAAGGTCTATTTCCTGGCCTTTTTCAGCTACAGGTGGTTGCTTAATAACTTTGGTTTCTGGCTGCATTTCTCTGACCTATGTGTCCAAGGTCACATCTGCCCCTATTCTCACTTTATCATCTCCCACTTTTCCCTCATCAGGACCACATGTTTCAGTATTATTTCTTTATCTTAATTAAGACTGTTCACCTCATCACACCAGCAAAGATCTGTTGTTAGACTCTTTCACTGGGATTGTTGGCTCCCCAATAATGACACAGAGACTTATTATTCATTATGAAAACTCAGTTTAGGCTTGTTTCTAACTTGCTCTTATAACTTAAATTAACCCATTTCTATTAATTTACTCTCCGCCTTGTGGTTTTATTACCTCACCTTTATATTGCCTATCCTGATTGCTGTCTGTCTCCTGGTATCTCTACATTCTTCTTCCCTGGGTCCTCTGTGCCTAGAAGTCCTGCCTAGCTTTTTTTATTAAACCAATCAGAGTGACACATCTTCGTGCATACAAAAAAAGACTCCATAACAAGATCCTGTTACTGTGTCAGGGTGACATAATGTTAATTTTGATTGTCAATTTGTCTAGGACTTAAAATCAACATGGAAACACACCTCTGAATGGATCTGTGAGGGTGTTTCCAGAAGTCCATGAGCTGGGTCCTGGACTGACTAAAAGGAAGTAAGCTGAACAGTGGCCCTCATCTCTCCCTGCTTCGCGATTGTGGATGCAGTGTGGCAGCTGCCTCAGGCTCCCACTGTCATGTCTCTTTGGGCATGATGGACTAGCCCCGCAAGCTGTGAGCCAGAATAAACCCTTTCGTCTTCAAGTTGCATCCATCAGAATGTTTTCACCACAATGAGAAAAGCAATGGACACAGGTGACAGGGCTAAATGGTTCATAGATTAGTATACAGCGAGACATCTCTGGGCTGTAGGTGCACAACTGTCTGCCTGTGGAAGCTGTCAGATATTTTAGCTTGAATTTCTTAACATTCATCCACAGCATATTCAGGCTTTGTAGCTTCTGAGGCTTGTAATCCTGAGGGTCTCTTTTTGAGACAATCAAACAGGACCAGTGTGATGGCATAATCCAGGAGTCAGCACATAGGAGGCTGGGGCTGGAGAAGGATTGTAAATTAAAAGCTGGCTTGGGGTACATAGAGAGTCTCTGTTTTAAAACAAAACAACAGCAAAAAAGAACAAGTAAAAATCTTGGCACAAAAATAAACACTATTTCAGAGTAAGAAGAAATCACAAGTTTCCAGACCTTAGGTTCCTAGGGTTCTCTGGTCAGCATTTCAGCATTGTCTGCATCTCGTCCATACACCTGTTACCATTGTCTGTTGCTCTCTTAGCCTTAGGAAGGAGAGTATGCTCTGCTGGTCTGTCCTACCTAGCTGGAGACACCCACTTGCATCCATCAGCAGAAAGCATGGAGGTTTTATGAGGAACAAGAAGAGCCATCCTTGTGTTGATTTATGTACAGGGCACAGCAAGGTATAAGCGCAGCATTGTAAAGTCATGGTTTGAACTGATGTCACATGTTGGTGTGCACCCAGTACCTCCCTCATCCTCTCACATCATAGGTGTGAGGTGAACATTTCCTGAGTGATGGGACAAGCAGGCCACTAGAGTGAGTGACATGGAGAGGCTGGAAGTGGAACTTAGTATCGAGCCAATGCTATTATGTTAGAAAGCTTGTTCACGTGACCTCCGAGCACTTACTGACTGGGAGGTGTCAGGAGAGGCAGGCCTTGTTTTGAGTGTTGAGACAGACCCTTGTTCTGTAGTTCATGCTGGTCTGGAACTCATGATACTCTTGTTTCCATTTCTGGAGTGGCTGGGAACACTGTGCCTGCTTCAGAGGAGTTATTCAAAGCAGCAACAGTAGAGAATGGGGAAATTGATTTCTGCTAATTATTGTCTCAGATGATATCACCTGAGGGTTGATTTTGGATTCAGTTGGTGGTGGTTTTTACTTAGTAATTGGTATCTTATTGAGCTGGCAGTCGAGCAAGCCAGAGTATGAATTTTAAACACCTTATTCAGGGCCCCAGACTTCCATCCCAGCAATAGATTTCTATGAGTCAGCAGGATTGCGTGCCTAATCTAGAGCATTTGTATTATGGGCTCAGAATCAAGTGTTAGACAAAAGTGAGTAGGGGAAAGATTGCTGACTTAGTTTCTTCCTTGAGCCTTGGAGAACTGCTCTTTTCTGTCTGTAGCGGGCTCAGAGAAGTGGTGCCCAGTTCCTGTGAGCTCCTCTGCTTAGGTTAGTCACTGGCCAGGTGGCTAGAATGTCCTCTTCATAGTTCATCTGTTTTCATCAAGGATTCAACCTGAAAGGGAATAGGTAGATATGTCCGAAATGTGGAGGAGTCACTGTGTTAACTGTCAACTTGACATAGCCAAGCATCATCTAAGAGGAGAAACCTTGATTCAGGGGTTGCTTAAATCAGATTGGTCCATGGCTATGTCTGTCAAGGAATTGTCTTGAAGTAGGAGGGCTCAGTCTACTATGGGCAGCACCATTCTATAGGCAGGTAGTCCTGGGTTGTATAAGAAAGTTAGGGAAGCATGATCGTGCAATCAAGCCAGCAAGCTATGTTTCTCAATGGTTATGCCTCTAGGTTGCTGCCCTAATTTCAATCAATGATGAATTGTGGCCTGGAAGTACAAATCAAAAATAAGCTATTTCTTCTTCTTCTTCTTCTTCTTCTTCTTCTTCTTCTTCTTCTTCTTCTTCTTCTTCTTCTTCTTCTTCTTCTTCTTCCTTTTCTCCTTTTAAAAAAATTTATGTGATGTTTTGCCTCCATGTATAACTGTGTAAGGGTGTCAGATCTTAGAATCACAGACAGTTGTTAGCTGCCATGTGGATGCTGGGAATTGAACTCAGGTCCTCTGGAAGAACAGTCAGTGCTCTTAACTGCTGAGCCATCTCTCCAGCCCAACTATTTTCTTCTTTATATCACTTTTGGTCAGGGTGTTTTTATCAAAGCAACAGAGAGAAAACTAAATCACACAGCCAGAATCCTTCTGGGGTTTCCATGTGTAAAGCTCTGGGATATAGCAGTGCGATCATGCTACCAGAGCTTCAGGTAACTAGTACTCAGAGAACTTGAGGGAGCAGAGCTCTAGAAGGCTTTCTTTTGGGCCACCAACCAGCTGCCAAGTCAGGACACAGAGACTTATTATTAGTTATGAATGCTCGACCTTATCTTATGCTTGTTCCATTAGCTCTTATAATGTAATTTAATCTATATTTTGCCTCTGGACTTTCTACCTTTTTTTTTTTTTTTTCTCATTCTGTATGTCCTATTTTGTGTCTGGCTAGTGGTGGCTGCCTGGCCCTGGGTGTTTCTCTGTCTGTCTTCCCCATTCTCTTTCTCTTTTCTCTCTGCCCACCAGCCCCACCTGTCCCTCTACTGCCTAGTATTGGCCATTGAGCTTTCTATTAGACCAATCAGGTGTCTTAGAAAGGCAAGGTGAAAAAAATGCAACACATCTTTACATCATTAAATAAATGTAGCATAAACAAATATAACATATCTTTGCCTAGTTAAAGCAATATTCTGCAACATTTACCCTTTTTGTCTAAATAAAAAGGGTTTTAACTTTAACATAGTAAAACTATATATAATAAGGACAGTTATCAAGTAAGAATTGCATTTACAATATCTAGTTTAGTATTTGGCAAGCTCAGAGAAATTACTCTGTTATTTATCCTGTCTTGTTGAGTTCAAAGTTTTGTGCTTAGTTTACCTTCTGTCTTAAGTAAGGAAAACTGTAACCATAGCTATCTAGTCTTCAGCTACATTAAAGATCCCAGAGGATATAATATTACCTTAGTAAATAGGAAGTGCAGTGCAAGCAACCTTTTTTCTTTTTTACTTTTAAAATTTTTTTATTTTTTATTTTTTGCAACTTTCAAAACTATAGAACAAACAGAGACATCTGGCTGCCTGAACAGTCACCCAAAGTTCCTGTGCAATGTCAGAACACCATGTCTGGCCTACAGGCCTAGGATATCTGGCAGACTTATCTATGAAGTAGGGATTTTGAAGGACTGTCTCTCCTTGTTTGTAAAGTTTGTTATTCTCTTTCCTTTGTGTTTTGCTTGTCTAGTTTGTACAGCAAGATGTCAGCAGCCAAAGCAAGGGCAGTTTCTTCCCCAAATGGCTAGTTTTGCCACAATGAAAGTAAACTCCATATGGAGGTTCTTTGATGCTCATTATCCTTTTATGAAGTAGATCGGTGCTGCCAGGAGCAGATGTATCTCAATGTCATGAAAGTCTTAGGTTATTAAACATCCTAAATGCTATAATCTGGACGTCTTTGAAGTATTTGAAGAACATCTATCTGTCTAAAAATCTGTTATCTTTGAATACATGACAAATTTGATTGTTATAGATGACTAACCTCTAGCCTCTTCCTTCCTTTTCTCTCTCTCTCTCTGTCTCTCTCTCTCTATTTCTTTCTTTTTTTGAGACAGGCTTTTTCTGTGTAATAGCTGGAACTCACAGAGATCTGCCTACCTCTGCCTCCCAAGTGCTGGGATTACGGGTGTGTGCCACCAACACCTGGCCAACCTGAATTTCTTAGTTATATATTACATTTTTTAAAAAATTATGTGCATTGGTGTTTGGCCTGCATTGTGTAAGGGTGTCAGATCCTCTGGAACTGGAGTTACAGACAGCTGTCATATGGGTGATGGGAATTGAACCCCGGTCCTCTGAAAGAGCAGCCAGTGCTCTTACCTGCTGAGCCATCTCTCCAGCCCCTTATACATTACATTTTTAAATAACTTGCATTTGCACAGTGCCCCAGACAAAAGTAGAAACATAATCCAGCATAACAAAATAACTTTAAATTGCTTTCAATATACCAAAATCCATAACAATGTAAAATATTTGAAAATAAATAGTTGTATTTTTTATCCTATATTTCCATATCCCCGCTAAATGATGACAGACATCCATAGCCCACTGAATGACCAAAAATGACCACTCCACCTCTTTGGAATGTAGGTATTGTGTTATCTAGACTGCTTTCTGTTCTCTGAAAGTAATGGCATCTTTAGGGAACCCTGAGAAAATTGAAATAATGGTCAAGTCCAAGGAAAACTAGGTGTAACATTTGTTTTCCAGTGTCAGAACTGTTCCCAAACAGAGAGATCAGTATATACATCACCTGTCTTATAGTTTTCCTTGGTTTATTTCCTTATGTAGCCATGATTTTCAGGCAATCTCCCCTGATCAAACCTGATCTCTATTAATTTTGAAGGAATCCACAACCTTTCATTTCCTGTAGAAACAAAAGCATGACCTCTACCCCAATACAATACATTTTCTGAATTTTATTTTAAAAGTAAGGCATCCCTAAAGGCTTAATTCAGCATTTTCTTTTACAATATTAGTTTTCTTAGCAGCTGTCATTTGCTTATCAGCATTCAAAAAATTCAACGTAAATGTTCCCTGTGTATTTCTCATCTTTATGTGCCTTTTTTCTTTATATTACTTTACTCTCTCTTTAAAGACTTTACTATTATTTTAAAACTTTTCCTATGATTGTCTCTATCCATTTTCTTTTTCTCAAGTCTACATACATTTTCAAACATACTGTAACCTGTTTCAAAGTTTGTCGCACGCAACCTTGAGGAAAGCGCAACACCCAGGATCTTCTTTTAGCAGTTTATTAGGGACCTTTACAATTGTTCTCTCTTTGTTCTTCTCCTGCTTCTCCTTCTCCTCCCCCGGGAAACCCCGCCCACTGACTAGAAACTCTCAGGGTATCCAATCCCAATAAGCCACGTGGGCACAGCTCATAGGTCCACATACACAACAGCAAACCACGCCCCAGGCTCAAGCCAAATAAGGAGCTGTTTAGCAAAAGAGAGCACTCACCCACGGTTGGGGGCGGGGTGGAGGCTGGAAATCAGCACCATCTTTAGGGTGCAGCAGCAGGCAGCTCTCTACAAAAGTTGTTTTTTTGTTTTTGTTTTTGAAATCTGGACCTGTCTTTATTACATGTTTCTAGCGTTTTCTGACCTTGTGAGCCAAACTTTAAACTACTGAGTGGCTTTGAGCTGGTGGCTGGCTCAGTCCTACTAGGGTTTATTGAAGCTGAGCTTTACACCTGGCAAGCCTTCTGGAGAGCTGCATTTAACTGGGAGATGCATTCAATTGTCCCAGCTCCAGGAAGTTGGTGCCTTGCACTGTGGCAGGCGTTTTTTACTTAGCTTGTTTCTGCTCAGTGCACTCAAGTCCTCACTGTACAGCAGACCTTCTTAAAGGACTCATATCCTTTTTTTTGTCTTTTTTCTTTTCCTTTCACTGTTCTCAGGCCCTATGTGGAAATTTGTGCCCCATATTGGGTGCCAAAAGTGGCAGTCTTCTTTTGGGCCACCAACCAGCTTCCAAATCATGATGCAGAGACTTTTTATTAGTTGTGAATGCCCTACCTTATCTTATGCCTGTCCCACTAGCTCTTATAACTTAAATAACCTCTTTCTTTTCATCTACATTTTGCCTTGGAGCTTTTTAATCTTTCTTTCATTCTGTATGTCCTATTCCGTGTCTGTCTGTCTGGTGGCTGCCTGACTAGCTGGCCCTGGCATCTCCATCTCCTTCTCCCTGTTCTCTCTCAATCTTTTCTCCTCCTACTTAATTCTCTCTGCCCACCACTCCTATCTATCCCTCTACTTCCTAGCTATTGGCTGTTCAGCCTTTTATTAGACCAATTAGGTGCCTTAGGCAGGCAAGGCAATACACCTTTACATCATTAAACAAATAAAGCATGAACGAATATAACACATCTCTGCCTAGTTAAAGTAATATTCCATAAAATAAACAAATATAACACATCTTTACATGATTAAAGTAATAGTGCATGAATCCTAATTGTTATATTGAGGGAAAGTTGAAAGATCAGATAGTCAGAGGAACAAGCCACAGCCACTTCTCATCTTGCCAGCTCCTCAGCCAAAGGGGAAGGCCGAACTCATGTCTCCTCCGGCCTTATATCTCTTTCTCTGCCCAGCCATTTTACTTCTTGGTTCAAACTTCCCAGTGCTAGGATTAAAGGCATTTGTGTCACCACTCCCTGACATTTATGGCTAAATTCTATGGCTGACTCTGTTTTCTGATCTTCAGGAAAACTTTATTAGATATACAATATGACTCCATAAAGTAATATTCCACAACACAGAGCTTGTGGGATGTTTGTTGTGTATTTTCAAATTATGCAGGAATATGAAGATGAGGTGGACAGTTACTTCTCAAGTTTTATGGTGGGTCCCATGTTAACTAGTGACTGAAAAATACTTTTTAAAAATAAAATTTTACTTAGTGGTGATATGTGTGTGTGTGTGTGTGTGTGTGTGTGTGTGTGTGTGTGTGTACACACTCACTCCGTGGTATATGAATAGATATCAGAGGACAGCTTGTGGGAGTTAGCTATCACGTTTGCTGTGGGATTATGCTCTTGTACATTGTAAAAACTTGTCCCACCTACTGGTTTAATAAACTACTGATTGGCCAGAAGGCGGACAGGAAGTGTAGGTGGGGCTACCAGACTTATAAAACTCTGGGAGGAGGAAGAACAGAGCAGAGATACCAGCAGATTCAGAGGAAAGACTGATGCTCTGAGTAAAGGTACTAAGCCAAGTGGCTAAACAAGATAAGAATCATGGGTTAGTTTAAGAGTAAGAATTAGCAAGTAATATAAGACTTTGTGTGATTGTTTGGGATTGCTGTTCTGGATCTCCGAGTTAGGCTGGGCCAGAAACTTCATACTACACACCTTTTTCTGTGTCAGTCCTGGGGTTAGAACTTAGGTCATCAGGCTTGGCTGCAGGTGTCTTTATCCACTGAACCATCTCTTGGCCTGGCAGATGCTTCTTGATACTTGTGTAAAACGTAACTGAGTGATTTGATCTCTGAGATTTACAGGATGACACCAGGGAGTCATACAGTTTGCTTTTGAACCTCTGACACTTTGAGTATGGTAGCTCTTTGTGCTGGGGTTGGGGCACAAATAGTTAACACCCCTGACTTCTACCCTCAGAATGCCAGGAACACTCCTCAATCCCACTCTCTAAATGCCTCACAGGGTAGTGATCAGAGCAAAATTATTCTTCACTGAGAACCTCTGTGTGATACTATGGTAGGTACAACATGATTCCTGGGATAATTTGATCCAGTATGCACACATTATTTTTCTGATAACTCTTAAGAAAGCCTTTATAATGTGAAGCCAAAGGATAATGCTCTTGTCCCCATTTGACTTACTCATTCAGTAAATAGGGGCCATCTGCTCCACACTAAATCCTGCAGAAACAGCAGTACAAAATGCAGACACGATGCTGCTCCCATGAGCTGGCATTTAGGGAGAAAAAGGCAGGCAAGAAAGGTCTTTGTTAAGTTGGACTTTCAAGGACTGCCCCTTTGAAAGATAGTGTTTGAGGTGAGGGTCAACGGCCAAGAGTGTCCAGATAGGTAAGTCTGGAGCTTGGTGCTTCAGGCAGAGGCAGTAGTAGGTACAAAGGTCATGAGGTAGAAGAAAGCTCTGCGGAGTCAGAGGTGGGCAGGGTAGGGTGGAGAAGTAGTGTTGTGGGGAGATAGAGATCCCTGTTGAGGTGGAGGGTGGTGGGCAAATTCTAGGGATTGTGTATATGATTATATATGTAACAACATGTATGGTAATTTTCAGACACTCTATTATATATCTGTATTGGCTGGTTTTGTAGTCAACTTGACCCAAGAGAGAGTCATCAGAGAGGAAGGAGCCTCAGCCGAGGAAATGCCTCCATAAGATCCAGCTGTAAGGCATTTTCTCAATTAGTGATCAATGGGGGAAGGCCTAGCCCATGGTGGGTGGTACCATTGCTGGGCTGGTGGTCCTGGGTTCTATAGAAAAGCAAGCAGAACAAACCAGGGTAAATAAGCCAGTAAGCATCAGTCCTTCATTGCCTCTGAATCAGTTCCTGCCTTCAGATCCTGCCCTGTTTGAGTTCCTGTCCTGACTTCCTTGATGATGAACAGGAATATGGAGATATAAACAAAATAAACTCGTTCCTCTCCAAGTTGCTTTTTGGTGATGGTGTTTCATCACAGCAATAGAAGCATTAACTAAAACAACTTGGAACCAGGGACTGGGGTATTGCTGTGATAGGTCAGACCATGTTTTTGTTTGGAGTAATACAGACTTTGGGAGTTTGGGTTAGGAAAGCAATGGAATGCTTTATGTGCTGCTTCATGGGCTATCCTAGTAGGAGCATGGAAGACAGAGATGCTAAGACTTATCTGAACAGTGGGGTCCTGGTTCCAGAGGAGAAGAATATTAATATGTGGCCTAGAGATAGTCCTTGTGATACTTTGGTGAAGAACGTGGCTGCTTTTGGCTGTTGTCTGAAGAGAGGGCATGAGGCTAAAGTGAAAAGAGTCGGGTTAATTCTGTTGGCAGAGAAAATCTAGGAACAGCCTAGTATTGAGTCTGTTGTGTGGTTCCTAGTGTCCATGCTTATAAAGATTTATAATGAGAGTCTGGAGAGATGGCTCAGAGGTCAAGAGCACTGGCTGCTCTTCCAGAGGTCCTGAGTTCAAGGCCCAGCAACCACATGGTGGCTCACAACCATCTGTAATGAGATCTGGTACCCTCCTCTAGTATGCAGGCATTCATGCAGACAGAACACTACATACATAATAAATAAATCTTTAAAAAAAGACATAATGAAAAGGGGCAAGCTGAACAGAAAAGGAGCACCACGGAGTGAAATGGAGTTAAATCCTGTCTGTGTTCAAGAAGATAACCAGATTAGGAAATATAATAAAGGGTGTGGTGGATCTCTGGGTTTGAGTCCAGCCTGGTCTGTAGAGCAAGTTCTAGAACAGCCGAACTTAGACAGTAAAGGTAACCATCAAAAATAGAAGCTGATGAAGATGTAACTGAACATGGGTTGTGTTCCAGTCTCAGCAAACAGCAGGCTTTGGCAGCTTCAGCCACATGGTTCTGGCTTTAGAGTTAAGGAGACAAGAAATGGTTTGTGGAATTTGCCTCCAAACCTAAAGAAACCCCCTGAACCCGGGCATGTGTCAGGGATGTCCCTGAATGGAGGCCTAGAGAGGCCATTGTATGAAGCTGTGAAGATGAAGTCTTGGAGATGCCAAAAGTCTGGGATACCTGCTAACAGGAAGTGGAACCAGCCCAGGTGAAAGAAGTGTGTTACAGTCAACATAACTGAAAGGAGTTTTGATATCAGATGTGGAGATGCAGAGTTTGGAGTTTGCCCAGCTGGTTTTTGATCTTGCTTTGGTTCAGTATTTCAACACTATGCTCCCTTCCCTATGTTTTGGAACAGTAGCGTATATTCTGTGCTAGTATATGTTGGAAGTATGTGATCTGCTTTTTGATTTTTATTTTACAGAGAATTACAGTTAAGAGATTGCATGAATCTCAGAAGAGACTTTGAACTTTAGACTTTTAAGTAAGTCTGACGCTGCTATAGACTATGAGGGCTTCTGAAGTTGAACTGAATGTATATTGTAGTATGATATGACTACAAAGCCTTTGGGGCCAGGAAATGGGTGATTTGAATAGCCTTGAAAGGGAGTGCTACTATTAGGAGGTGTGGCCTTATTGGAGTAGGTGTGGTCTTGCTGAAGAATGTGTCACTATGGAGGCAGGCGTTGAGGTTTCCTATATGTTCAGGCCATGCACAGTGAGACAGACCACTTCCTGTACATCTGTACAAGATGTAGAACTCTCAGCTACCTCTCCAGTACCATGTCTGGTTGTACCATGTTGTGTCCCACCATGATGATAATGGGCTAACCTGGATATTTGTAGATATTTAATAAATCCTGGGATATCAGAGAAACCACACAGTCAAATTCTAGGCAGACAGCTCAGGAAATCCTTGATCTTTGAACACAAGGATTAAACAGCTGTGTCAGTCACATATACCTTTAATCCCAGCACAGGGAAAGCCAGGAGTGATGACCAACATCCTTAATTCCACAACTCCAGAGACAAAACTTCTTCTGTTCCTGTGAGTTCAAGGCTACATGCCTTTAATCCTAACCTGGATGAGATAGGGTATATAAGGGCTCATAGAAACCCAGCAGAAACAAGCGACAGGCAGAAGTGACCAGGAGCGAGGCTGAGCAAGTTGCAGGACAGTTTAGTGAGAATTGACTGTGGTGCTTCCTCTCTCTGATATTTCAGCCTTCCCCCTGATATTTGGCTCTGAGTCTCATTTATACAACCCAAATTCATGCTACTACACTAAACCTCTGAAAGTGTAGGCCACCCCCATTAAATGTTTTCCTTTATAAGAGTTGCCATGGTCATGGTGTCATATAAATAAGATTGTTTTCAAATTTCCTACCAAATGATAAAGAATATAAACCCTTTAAACTTCAATAGCAAATCTCAGAGCTGCCATTATGTTCACTTGTGTGGTCCCCACCCACGGATGTGAGAGCTGGTTTTAGCTAGGTTTACTGTCCACAGTAGGGCACCCAGGCTCTGAGTTTCCACCCAGTTCCTATGCTGTGTCAGTGGCCAAATGTCCTAAATGGCGCCCGAGACAGGGCAGCCAGGCAAAGCATGTCTTCTTTGTTGGTGTCTGTGCATCATGGCTCAGCAGTGTGACAGGTCTGTGAGTCACTTGAGCCCATGAATGAAGGAAAGGGGAAGGAAGAGTAGGCAATAATCATGTGTCAGGAAGGCTACTGGGTAGGGTGAGATACATCATTCCAGGCCATAGTGATTCAGAGCATTGTCATGTCATTATCCAGGATGGGGACACTGAGGCCCAAAGGGGAGTGGGAATCTGTTCAAGGGGCCCATGTGTCTCCAGGAGGTCAGAGTCTGAAACTGGCTCTCAACTGCTACATTGTCTCTTGAAGGTAATGAGATGGAGATGGAAGCCAGGGAGAAGAGAAGAGGGTGGGGAGGAAGGAGAGAGAGAGAGAGAGAGAGAGAGAGAGAGAGAGAGAGAGAGAGAGAGAGAGAGAACCAACACTCTAGGACTAACTAGGTTAGAGTACTTCTTTTGGCCACCTCTTCCTTTTGTACAAAGCTCAAGGCTGCAGACTATCTCAGATTCCCAAGTGGAAGGCCCCAGGTGTTGGCCAGGCATTGGGCTGGATCACATGACACAGCCACCATCCTTTATGCTGCCCTTGATTCCTATGGCTCCTTCCCTGATGGCCATGGTGTCCTTTGCTCATTTAACCCTTGGGCTTGTGGCTGCAGAGCGCCTGCCAGCCTTGCTACTCGGGGTGACTTTGCACATCTCTCCCTTCTGGAAGTGGATAGTGGTATGCAGTCAGTTTGTCCCTATGGGAGAGGATGTAGATCAGCTGGGAGGAGAGGAAGAGGAAAAAGCCTTAAGGGAACATAGCTTTCTTCTGGATAACATTCTGGCACTTAAAGACATGGTTAAAATTTTTTTCATACAATATAATTTGAACAGAGTCTTTTCCCCTCCCCCAGCTCCTCCAGGATCCTGTGCTAGCTGGTTGTTGTACTCCAGGGGGAGGGGGCACCCAGCTCCCAAATAAATACATTGAGGACACTTATTCTTATAAATGCCTGCCTTTAGCTTGGCTTGTTTCCTGACACCTTTTCTTAAATTATCCTGACTACCTTTTCCTTCTGGGTATTTACTTTTCTCTACTTCTGTATACCTTTCTTCTTACTCTGTGGCTGGCTGTGTAGCTGGGTGCTGGCCCCTGGACTCCTCCTTTTCTTGCTCTTCAATCTCAAAAACAAAAAGAGCAAAAAAAAGTCAAAACAAGCAAGCAAAAATACCAGATGTGGGATGTCTTTTTTTTTTTTTTTCTGTAAATTGCCATTTGTTAATAAAGAGGCTGATTTTGACCAACTTAAGAGGCAGGTGGGAAATCCAAACAGAGATAAAAGAGAAGGTGGGTAGAGTCAGATGGAGATTCTGCAAGCTGCTGCCCAAAGATGCAAGAGATAAAGAAACACAGGTAATCCATGAGCCACGTGGCAATACACAGATTAATGAAAGTAGACTGAGTTAAGTTGAAAGAGCTAGAAAGTGATGAGCGTGAGCCATAGACTAATCAATCAGCTTCTTGCAATTAATATAAACCTTTGAGTCATTATTTTATAAGTACCTGCTGGACCACGGGTGGGAAGATTCCTTCAAACTGAGGGCCTAGATGGGTCAGAAAACTTCAGGCTACACATACCATTAAGACAAAATGTACCCAAACACAAACTTCACACACACACACACACACACACACACACACACACACACACACCCCAAGAAACAAAATAACCTCCCCAAACATACACAAACAAACCATGGGGTCCATTTTGTGTTGACCAACTTTTTCTCCTGGGCGTGGGGTCCCACCCTGGAGTGTAATTGATATATCTAGTAACACTCCATCAGAGAAAAGGGATTTTCTTTCTTCCAATTGAGGTCCTGTCAGGTAGCTTCTTGGTCAGGAAAGGATGAGACTTTGTGTCCATGTCCCCTTCTCTACTGGCTCCTTAGAAGCAAATGTGCAAGCACCTTAGGCTGTCCACATAGATTTCGAGGGTGTGTGCTTGTTTGTGTGTGGGATTTTCTGTGATGATGGAAGCATTCTTGCAGATTGGCTCTCTTGTTTTAGGATACCCTTGTGGCTTAAGGGAAGTGAGATGTTCTCCTGACTTGATTGGCTCAGGACAAGTCTTGAGAGCCCCAAATATCCAGCACAGGACTGGCCCTGTCCGATGAGTCATTCCAATCTGGTATCCAACACTGCCTTGGTGACTTCCCAGAGTCTTAGTTTCCTTGTCTGTAAGGTGGGGATGGTGGTACCCAGCCCACCACACCACCTCTTGTTAGGAATTGTATTCTTTATTTTTTTATGGTGTTTGTTTCCTGAGGCAGGATCTCACTGGGGATTACAGGCTGGTCTTAGATTCATCATCTTCCAGATTCAGTGAAAGCTGCCATGTGTGTGTGTGTGTGTGTGTGTGTGTGTGTGTGTGTGTGTATACATACACATATATTATATATTATATATATTATAATATATATGAAACTAGTGCAAGTGTCACACCAGGGCTGCTGTGAGAGGATGGATGCTTTCCTCCCCTCTGCATCCACATCAGTTACTTTGATCATTGCTGTGACCAAAATACCAGAAGAGACACATCAGTAGGGTAATGTTACTGGGGGAAATTGGGACTCTCAAGTTTTTAATTTTGTTAATAAAAGAATTTAGAAGCAGACTCAAAGGGCAATTTTATTAGAGTTTAAGAGAAAAACAGCAGAGCAAGGAAACTGTACATCTTAGACTAGGGAGATGAACAAGAGGAAGAGAGCTAGCCAGCAGAAGTGGGGGATGATGTAGAGCATCAGAGAATGAGTGAGAAGGTCCTGAGCGTCAGAGATGCCTGCCCAGGCTGTAGTCAGTATCTAAAAGGAAAAGAGGTAGACAAGAAGAAGAAGACAGCCAAGTTTCGTTTGTCAAGAGTTAGCAGCTGAATGGCAGAGGCTCTGCAGCCTTGTTTTATGGATCCTTGGCAGCAAGGGGTGGTGAGGAGAAGGGGTGTGTGTGTGGGGGGGGGGGATTGACAGGAATATGGGGAGGAAACAGGACCGTCAAAGAAGGGACTTCTGGGAAGGACATGGGGATTAATTAATCCTTCCCTCTTCTAGGCAGTGTCTCAGATTTCTTGGTGTTGGTTGTAGTTTGTGTGTGTGTGTGTGTGTGTGTGTGTGTGTGTGTGTGTGTGTGTGTACTCTTGGCTGAGTGACTAATAGACCCAATTATTAACACTTAATAGGAAGAGATGGTACTCTGTAATGTTTTGGGACTATCCAAAGGCAGGTACAGTATTTAGATTCTGTTCTTTTGGCTGAGAGGAAGTAGCTTGGCCTTAAGAGGCCTCAACTAAACCCAAGAGCCTCCAATTTGTCTTGTGATAATTTAAATTCTAAAGAGGAGAAAATCTGGTTTGCCCTGGGGAAACAGAAGGTGGGGTCCAAAACGTCCGTGGACACAGAAACATTTGTTTGGGCTCACAGGTTGGGGGGATAGAGTCCATCATGGCGAGGAATTCCTGGCAGTGGGAGCAGGAAGCCGGAGGTCACCCCATCCTTGCAGTCAGGGACAGAGAAAGAACAAAGGGAGGTTGATGGAGAATATCATTTTAAGGTGTGTTACTTTTGTTTATGTATGTTCCTTAATTCGAGTTTTGTGAATGGCTTCACTGGGAACCTGAACAGCCGCGTGAATTTTGCAAAATTTGACAATGGCCAAAAACAAAAGGGCAGAAGTCCAGGAATGTATTTCACATAGCCAGCCAAAAAACCTTTAAAGCATTTGCTTAACTCTGTGAAGCTGTGTTACGTTGCCTGTCTAACACACGTGATGGTCTAATATAGAGCTTGAACAGCCAATAACGAGGCAGGAGAGAGAAATAGGCCAGGCTGGTAGGCACAGAGAATAAATAGAAATCTGGGTGGGAAAAAAAAAATCAGCAAGAGGGATCAGGGAGGAGATCATCATGGGCCAGCCCCCCAACCACACAGCCAGCCATGGAGTAAGAGTGAAAGTAAGAATACAGAAGAAAAAAGCCCAGAGGCAAAAGATGGAAGGGATACTTTAAGAAAAGCTGGCAAGAAATAAGCCAAGCTAAGGCTGTGCATTTAGAATCAGCCACTGTGTGTATGATTTGTTTGGGAGCTGGGTTGTGGGTCCCCCGAATGAGTGAACAAACGACAGTTGGTAGAGGTGGGCTATCAACGTTCAGAGTCCATGTGCAGTGACAGACTTTCCTCCATCAAGACTCCGCCTCCCCGTACTGATGTCATCCGTGAAGTTAACTTCTTCAGTATGTCCCGAAGGCACAGACGGTGTTTGTCAAATTGTCACAACTCGGACAAATCTCAACTGGAGAATTGCCTTACTCAGATTGGCCTGTGGGTGTGGCTATGGGGTAATTTTTGATTGCTGATTATGTGTGTGGGCCCAGTCCGCTGTGGGCAGTCCCATCCCTAGGCACTGTCATCCCTGGGCATGTGGTCCGGGGCTGTGTAAGTAGGGTAGCTGAGCAAGCCAGGGGATACAAGCCAATGGGTAGTATTTCTCTGTGGACTCTGCTTCATTTCCTGTCTTGACTTCTCTTGACTATAAACTGTAACCTGTAACCTATAGCCTTTTGCCTCTCAAGTTGTTGATGGTCAGTAACTCCCTGGGAGGATGAACACCTCCTCTCTACTCAGGATTAGAACAGGAAATTGTGCTTAACTCTGGCTGTGAGGGATTCAGGGAATGAAGAGACAGCTGGCCATGGTTAAGGGACCATCCAGGACTAGGAAGGAAGGGTTCCTCATGCTTTGTGCAAGTTAACCAGGAGCCTAGAACCCGTGAGGCAGGGTGAGTCCCTGAGAGACATGTCTGTGACCCCAGAAGAAAGTCTGGGGACCTGTGTGTGGTTCTGCAGCTTTAACAGGAATGAATCTGCAGCAGTGGTCAGTTTTGTTTAATCTCAATTCTAGTCACTCCAGCTTTCCAAAGAATTTTGTGTGAATCCAAGACATTGTGCTATTTAATGGCTAGCTCAGTGGGGGGAGTCCTGTGACCTTTTTTTGGATGGAACTGATGGCCCTGTCCCGGGGCCTTGTTTTGTGTTGTTTATATAACAAGCTGTTTCAGAACATGATGTTTGTTTACTCTCTTTTTTTGTTTGTGTTTTAGACAGGTTGGCTTTTAATTGCACCCCTACTTTTCTGCTTCCCAAGTACTGGGGTCACAGGCTTGGAGCACCTTGCCTGGCTGACTGTCCCTGGTCTTTTTGTGGGGTATAAGACCAACCCTCCAGGTTGTCATCTCCTGACACAACACCCTATTGGTGATCATTGGCATGAGTGGCTGATTCTTGCTGGACTGTTGTAGATGACACGCAAAGTGATTACATTGGTATCATAGAGGACTTACTAATAAATTTGATTAGGAGACATTAAGTCCCACAAGTGGAGTTTAACTAAGGGGCATGCCCTCTAAAATACCCCAAAGATAAATAGTATGTTAACAGGTCTATTAGAAATGAATGAAATTTAGGATGCTGGGGTGTGAATGTGTACTCAGCAGGAATGACCAATTAGACTCTGATTCTGAAGGAGGCAGGTTCTGACTGAAGCTAACCATTAGGTTTTCCCCCACACTAAAGACATATCTTTAAGAGGCAGGTATAGTGTAGATCAACAACCAATATTAAAGCCAGGTCTGCCATTAAATCCTTAGTGCTCTTGTCAGGAAAACCATCATTCTAGCAGGTAGACAAGATGACCCCAGGTAACAATTGTTCAAAAAGAACAACACTGATGTACTTAAATATAATTCTGGCAATATGTAATATCTTTGGTGTATAAAGATATTAGCTTTCTTTGGTGCCTACATGGCCAGACTTGCAGTCTGCTGTCTCTGTTTCAATTGTTCTAAAGGGTACCTGGGTCCAGGACCCAGGAGGAGGTTTAAGGATGACAGTGTATGTAAAGTACATAAACTCAAGGGGCATATAAACTAACTGGATCTCCTGGGGGCTGACTGGGCTCTAGCTGAGAGCTGGAGAGCACTATACAAGGTTTTCCTTCATCTCTACGTGTGTGGAGTTACTTTCAGTAGGAAGGTATATTATTTCTATAACAGGGTAAAGGATGTCTACCCCTTTGATCTATGGTCCCCACAACTGTGGATTGTTATTCTGCCCTGATTACTCTGCTAGGTTGCTAAATACAGAACAGATCACTCACTTAACCTTTTACATTTCAGAAAACAACCATGACATTAGAACAAGTAATACCATACATCGCACAGGAAATACTTATACTAAGAAATTATTTGTTTTCTTAGTGTATTTTCCTGACATTCAAATTGAATCAGGAATCTGGACTTTTATTGCAGCTAAAAGTCATGATGTTTTCACAGAAGCCCTGGAATACACAGTTCTTGACCTGTGACAAAGTTTCCTAGAGTATGGTCCTCAACATTGGCAACCCCAGGTTCAAAGGGAAAGATGGTACACATGCAGAATGCAGAGCCCATGTTGGGCGTCTTTCTAATGGAAGCTATTGACCTTGAGGATTGAGTTACTGACCTTCAGAATGTTGCCCATAATGACGCCCATAATGACATCATCTGACACTTCAGCACACAGACTCTGCTGCTGAGTTAGGGCTTAGGACCTGTAACAAAATATGTATACTACATTAAGTACAGCAGAACTGTTCCAAAGTGTCCCTTCTTAGGGTGGCTATAGCCTCCCCTAGGCTTCCAGGGCCGTGTGCATGCGGTCTGCTTGGCCATGGGCTCTGCTTTGGTGGCCTGGGGAATGCTACACTTGCCCGCCCGCACCTGTTTCTATGCTCATTGAAATCTGTGAACCGGAGACTTTATTCTTCAGGCAGGATTTGCCAGTTGCCGAGGGGCGGGGCCTGGCGGTCGAGGGCCACGTGTGCTGCAGCTAAGCAGGAAGTGATTGCTGGAGTGGAGCCTGGCGAGCAGTGGCTTTCGGGGCTGATGGAAGTGGAGAGGGGGCTGGAGAGGGCACCCTAGTGAGTCGCCTTTTCTCTCCTTCAGGCCCAGATTCCCGGGCAGTCACAGGAGTGTGCAGCGGACTTGAGATTGCAAAGGGTTGCCCTAGGGAGGGCAGGTCTTGGAGGAGCTGCAGGGGGCTGTGGCAGAGGAGGGAAGGTGTTCTCCCTCTGCTCCATCCTAGGATGAGCTGGAGACAGCGATCTGCGGCCCCTCAGTGCCCAGCCAAGGGCCTCTTCATTCACTGTTTCACGGTGCTGTGTAGGGGACAAGGGATAGCTGGGAACCAGTGACAGCAGCTCAGAGGCCCCTCCCACTCCCTTTCGCTGCTGCTCTGGGGGCTTGAGCGTTGGCGGAGTACCTGCTAGAGAACATTTTCTTATTCATTCAGGGTCTCAGATCCCGTCTCCAGGGCATCTTTGTCGAGTCTGGCCTACGTGTTCTGTGGGAGCTCACTGAAACCAGGTGGTGCCTTACTTTTAACTAAACCAGCGTCTTGGAATGGTACAGACACAATTTTTAAAGAGGAGGGAAACAACAGAACTGAACTGAAGGAAATTTACTGGCTTTGCAGGAGATGTCTGTTCAGTGTAGTGAAAATGCATATGCACAGCCCGGTGATGACTTCTTTGAAGTTAGAGTGGGCAGAGGACAGTCCTTTCTCCTGGTCACTGGTCCAGCTTATGATGTTAATATCAAGCTCTTGAGGAAGTCTGACGCAGACTGCCTGGCATGATTTGGAGGTGCTGTGGCTGGCATGTCCTGTTCCTAAGAGCGTATTGGTCATTTAGACACTTGGGACAGCTGCTGCCAGTTTTCTTTTCTTTTTTTTTTTTTTAAAACTTTATTTATTTATTTATTTGCCTTGGTGTTTGCCTGGAACTGGAACTACAGACAGTTGTTAGCTGCCATGTGGGTGCTGGGAATCGAACCCATGTCCTCTGGAAGAGCAGACGGTGCTCTTAACTGCTGAGCCATCTCTCCAGCCCCCCTGCTGCCAGTTTTCTATAGGACAGGACTCATTAAACCATTGGTTGTGTAGAAACTGATCTGGATTTATTATGTTCTTAGCGGTGTTTAAGAATTCCCCCTGGAGGATCCAGCAAGTGTGGTACCACACCAACTCTGCACTATTTGGTAGAGTGCCTGCCTATAGTGCACAAAGCTCTGAGTTTGATCCCCAGCAGTGCGTAAACCAGGCTCGGTAGCACACACCTGTAATCCCAGCATTTGGGAGGTGGAAGGCAGGATGACCAGGAGTTAAAAGGCATCCTCTGCTGCACAGTAAGTTCCAGGCTACATTAAACAACAACAAATAGAAACTAAGTAGCTCCCACGGGGGACTAGAACTGCTGACCCTTCACTGCCCTTTGAGTAGCCAAGAGTTTCAAACAGTGAGTGGAAGTAACTTCTCCAAGGGGCACTGGGCTGGCTTGTGATGCTATTGCTGGCAATGGACAGCGTATGGTTTCAGGAGTCCTCTACGTTGTCTCAGGAGCTCAGGTGCTCAAGAGCTTAGGGGAGGTCATTTTCCTATTCCACCAACTGCATTGATCACTCTCACCTCCCTTCTGTTTGATTTTGCTGATTGGCAAATGAGGATCATTTCTTTTTTTCCAGTTGTTGTCAAAAGACATGGTCAGGTACTTGGAGGGTGTTTTATGCTATGATCTGTCTTGGATAGCAAGGATTGAGATGATGTTAGCTTGGTGTCCGTCTTTGTAAATGCTTAACATTTTACTCACCAGAAAGTGGGAATGATCAGTGTGTTAGCGGTCTAGGGTTTCAGTTTAAAGACAAACACAATTTGCTCTTATTTTATTTTTTGACATAGGATCTCAGTATGTAACCCTGGTTGGCCTGAAACTTGCTCTGCAGATCAGGCTAGCCTCAAATGTGCAGAGATCTGCTTGCATTTGCCTTTAAGTGCTGGGACTAAAGATATGTCACCGTGCCCAGCACACATGACTCTTTTGAGGTTTGCTTCACTTGGAGGATGGTGTAAAGGCTGTTTGTTTGCTCGAAATCATTTCTTTCTAATTATTTATTTGTGTAGGTCACTGTCTTGAATTCCTGTATCAGGTGTGTCCAGTCTGGACCCAAGTATAGAGATGAGTACAGCCTAACACAAAATAGTGAACTCACTCAACATTGTGAGATTTGGGAAAGGGTGCATTTTAAGCTACCTTTTAATTAATTTATTTAGTGTGTTTGTGTGTGGGACTTGTGCATTCCATGGTTCATATGTAGAGGTCAGAGGACAACATTATACTCAGGTTGTCAGGCTTGGTGAAGTTTTTGTTGTTGGTATTTGATTGTGTGGTTCTCATAACAAAACAACAATGTTCTGTTGAAATGTCAAAAGGTTGCATAGATTGGACATCTGAACCCTGAGGTGGTTTTACTGTACACCTAGTACAGAGGCCCAGCTGGGCTCATCTGAGCCCCACCCCAGCCTTATTTGAATGTGGACTGAAACCTGTGCATACTCTGCCATGGTTTCCTCTAAGGCCAGCAGTGAGAACTTCTCCAGCCCTTGATACACATATAAGCACATAATTCCTGGCTGCTCAGCACTGAGGGAGGCTAAACTGGGTGGGGTCAGGTCCAGTCCTGTGGGTGCTGGAGAGCTAAAGGGAGCTGAATGAGGCCTTTCAGTTGAGGCCCCACACCTAGTGTGTGCCAGGAAACAGGGTTGCTTCACAAGTGGACTTCCTCATTTTGTAACTTTCCACAGGAGAAGCCTGACTGTTATTTCAAATCCAGGAGAGGATGGGCTGGCTTTGGTCTTAGTGTTGAGCATGGTTAAGGCTGAGGCATTCTCTGGGCCCACACTTTCTTTCCCTGGTGACCTATGCTGCCACTTCACCATCAGCAGGAGTGTGCTGAGCTTCAGGGCAAACTCCATTTCTAGTTTTATTTCCTTGTGTTCCCTGGTTTTCCTGTCCAGGTAAGCTGGCTCCTCATACAGGAAGTAGTTCCCAGTGGGTGCCCATGCCCCCTTTCACAAGGCTGTGGGAAAGTGTTGTCTCCATCCTCAAGAAGTTAAGGAAATAATAGATGAAGGAGGCAGGCCCCTATAGAAAGCTGCAAAGATACGTGTTGGGCCGTGGTGGGGGATCATGGAAGATTTTCTCACAGAGCTGTATCAGATATGCCTCAGAGGAGGCTCTTGAGTGTAGAGGGCAGGCACTTTGGAGGGAAGTTTTCCTGAAGGGGCTTATGGGAACAAAGCCATGGAGGTACAGCTGTCTGGGTTTGTAAAGATGCCACAATGAACTGAATTAAATGGTACTTATGCCGGGTGCTGTTGGACTTTATCTTAGGGAGCCCATGGCGGGGCATGGTCTGTCAGTGGAATTTACCTCACATTTAGCAGGGGGCTGGCTTGGGCAGCTAGGAAGGTGTGACTAGAAATCAGGTGGAAGCATTTTACGGGGGAATTTGAGCTCTTGGCAGGGACTGGTACATGGAATGAGTGGGGAAGGCTGGGACAGGGTCTCCAAGGCTCCTTTTCTCCATATTATACAACTCAGACTCTTTGTACCTCTCTCTAGAACCACTCCACAGTACCGCAGCTTCCTCGGAGGGCTTTCCCGTCCCTTTCTCTAGGTGTTCTTATGTCGCTTTTAAAAGTTACCTGAGTTTTGATATCTCTGGAGCCCAGCTGAAAGGCTATTGCATTGGTGTGGCTTGAAGGTGCAGACTACCTTCTCTGATGGAGAGGACCTTAGGCCAGGGGCCTAGGCCATGCATATGTCACTATCAGGGCCCGTCAGCATTTGACTCTCGTTTTTCTGTTACACAGCTGTATCCAGCATGCTCCAAGGCTACAGCTCCGTGTTCCAGGCCTTGCTGGGGACCTTCTTTACCTGGGCAATGACAGCTGCTGGAGCAGCCCTTGTGTTCATATTCTCCAGTGGCCAGGTGAGTTGCTTCATTTCTGGAGGGCGACGGGGACCCTTGGTGGGCTCTGAAACTGCTCCCCTTTCACACAGCAGCTAGAGAGGTTGGCAGTGTTTTCTCACCTCCTTGTTTTCTGTCTCCTTCCTAGGCCAGGGGACAGGCACCTGTTGGTGGCACACAAGCCAAGCATTGTCTTTCCCTCACCTGCCTCTGGCACTTGGACCCATGTGGGCGTGGGACCGAGGGACTAGCTATTTTGCCTCCTTGCTGCCTCATCCTGAGCTTCCTTCTAACTTCCTGCATGCTCGGAGCAGGGAGTCCTGTGCAGGATCCTAGATGATTAGGTCTCAGTTGGAACTGCCCGCCCTGTGGCCTTAGGTTAGATGGTTGGTAAGACCTTGGGGGAAGAAAGAGATCTGCTTCTCTTCTACCCCAGCCCAGGGCATTTCCTTCCTTCCCCTTGGCTGAATATTGACAGGTTCACTTCCTTCTGCCCACCTCTATCCCCACCCCACCTCCTGAATGAATAGATCGACCCACCTCCTCATTCTTTCTTGTGATATAATGTAAGCCCACCCTTACCTCAAATGTGTCCCCTCTCTTAGATGAGTATAGATCAGTCCTCATCAACATACAGACTGTCTGCCCACCCCTGCCCCATATAGCCTCCATACATTCCACAGAGAGTCTCAGAACTCTCATTCATTCTCAGGTCATACATTCTGGCCTCACATCCTCACAAGATCTCGGGTATCTCCCCATCTTTTCTTCCTCTGCACTCCATATCCTCACACCCCCCACCATCCTACATTCTGTACCACAGAAATAACCCATATGCCTGAAATTTTAGTCTCCCCAACCCTGAGCTTCCCCCATCCCCAGCCTAGAGCCACTCATGGCTGTTTTGAAGAATGTAAATCTTTCTGTGCTCAGGGGCACTTGGAGATGCTATAAGAGTGGCCCATGAGAAAGCAACTCAGATCTCATTAAACACACAAAGCCCTGAATCTAGGAAGGAAAACTTCTCTAGAAAGGTCAGTGTCTTGGGCCCCTCAGTGTCTCCTATGTTATAGACCAGTTTGGCAGGTACTGGTTGAAGCAATAAGATACTGCCTCCCACACTGCGGGCCTCCACCCCAATTAGGACTGGGGAGGTTGGTTGACGGATCTGAAGTTACACAACCGGGAATTATAGGGGACCCAATATCTCAGCGTGCACAGGCACCCAGATAGGTCAAATCCACAGAAAATAAACTGGCACTTGCCAGTAGTTGAGAGGGTGGGGAGGGAGGAGGGAAGGGTGGATGTCGAGTGGGTATATGGAGAAGCCTTGTATGCCAGGACCATTGTCTCCCTTAGCATGATATATGTGAGGCTCATCCACTCTGTCCCAGCATGGGAGCATCTCCCCTTTCTAATGTTGAAGAGTATTACATTGTATGTGCAGACTACAAGTGATTGTCTACCGTGCATGATGGACGCAAGAGATGTTTTTATTGGAATAGATGCACATAGAAAGGCGCATATTTTATACCTATGCAGTTTTATAAAGGCCTATGAGCCTGGGTCGAGATCAAGTGCCAGCTCCTTATGAACCCTGCAGGCTCCTTCTCAGTTACCACCCCCACCTAGAACTCCATTCCACATATAACACCCTACTCTGGGCTGTCTCTCCCACAGTGTGTTTGGGTGTTGTTGTTAGCTGCTGTATTCACATAGCATTTACTGTTCTGTGTCTGCCTGAATTCACCCCATTCAGGTCCCATTTTACTTAATGCTTCTGCCTGTGTACATCTGTCTATACCTATCTATACACACATGTATACACATGGTGTGTTCTTTGTGCATGTAACACGTGTGCATATTTTCTTTGCCCCGTGGTATTTGGTTGTTCTCCTTGGTGTATCTGTCCTTCTGTGGATGGGGCTTGGTGCAGTTTTTAGTTTTGGGCTTTTATGAACAGTGCATCTTGTCCATTGGTTTGGTGAGTCCCAGCATGCATTTTTGTTGCTGCTCAGTAGTGGCATGTGCACTGTAGTTGATTGTCAGTAGTCCCACAACGTGGCTTTCTGTGTGACATGGTTTGTGTCCCCACCTGTGTGACCATTTTGGTTGCACCTATGTTCCTTACCAGCCCTTGATCATTTATACATTTTAGGTCAACTACTTACTAAAGTCATAGGGGTGCTGGGTAAGAGAATGTGCTGGCCCCCTCCCCCTACAGTGGGTACTTCTGATTGACTCTGGAATGAATAAAATGAAATGTTTATCTGTGGTTTGCCCCCCCCCCCAGGTCTTGGCCCATTTTGTAAGATCAGAAGGTCACCACCAGCTTAGGTCAGTGACACTTTTGGGCTATATGGCATTCTCCCAGCTGAGGCCACACCATCTTGTCCTTGGAAACTGAAACATCTCACTTTTTTATTTTCAGAGGCGGATCTTAGATGGAAGTCTGGGCTTTGCTGCAGGGGTGAGTTACATCTAGTCGGTGAAGTGTGTTGCTCCTAACCTGTCTCTCCCTGGGGCTGGTGACAGCCCCCCTCCCCAGTCCAGGCGTGCTTTCTATAAAACTTAACACCTCCTATCACCTGCTGTGTCGGTTTCCCAGCTTATTAGGTACTATCGACCCTCTTTAGAGGGAGAAGGAAGAGGTGTAAGATTTAGATAATAAGATAACCTCAGTGGTGGGCCTGGCTTGATAAATAGCATGACTTAAACATTGCCTTTCCCTCTTCTTGGAGGACTTTTCAAAGGATATTTTTATTTTTAATCATGTAATATGAATGGGGTGGTGGTATTGGTATGTGCAGGCACCACCGCAGGTCAGCATCTAGATCTCACTGGGGCTGGAGTTACAGGAGGTTGTGAGACTCCTTTTGGGGGTGGGTGGGAATCCAACTTGTCATTTGTAAGAACAGTATGTGTTCTTGCCTGCTTCACCACCTCTCCAGCCCCAGGGCTTTTTATTTTAGGTACTTTTAAGCACACAAGAAAAAAAAAAAGATCACAATCTATATCCTCGGTACACATCACCCACCTGCAGTCATGATTGGCACTTGGCAAATCTCATCCCATCTGTCTGCCTTCAGCCTTCCTGAGAACTCAGAATGTTTTATAAAAGCAAATCCCAGATTCATGTAATTTCACCTGTAAATTCAATATGTATCTCAAACAGAGTGACTTCTCATGAACCCATAATCAGTATACCACTGCCACACCCACCAGAATGCATGCAGTAATTCCTCACTGTACTGGAATGTCTGATCCGTATTCAGATTCCCCCCATCTTTTCCAAGGTATCCTGTAAGATTATTCTGCAAAAGCTGGCATCCAAAGAAGATCTGTTGGTCATAATTTTTTCTAAGTCTCCCCCTCCCCCACCTCCTAAGCTGGTAATTTGTTGGAGAAACTAGGTCTTTGTTTTTAGAACGTTCCACATTTTCAGTTTTGTAGATTCCTTCCATGTGCTGTTTATAACTTGTTCTTTTGTTGGTCTCAAACTGAGAGCTAATTTACCTAGAGGCTTAATTCACTTCTTATTTTTATTTAAAAATTATTTGAATGAATGAATTTATTGTGTATGTGTGTGAGCACATCTGTGCCACAGCACATGTGTGGAGGTCTGAGGATCATTTGCGGTTGGTTTTCTTCTTCCACCGCATATAACCCGAGGGTCAGGCTCATGTGGCTAGGCCTGGAGGGAAGATCCTTCCCCACTGAGCGATTTTGCAAGCCCAGATTTTATTTTTCAAGTTTGAGTGCTTTATGGTGGTGCTGTATACTCCCATCTGCATGGCAGTATCAGAAGGCACATGCTGGGTGCTTTCTCTTTTAGCCCATCAGAGCTTGGTTCTTATCTACTATCTCTATAGTCCTGTGATCTAGGAAAATTGTCTTGGGGTGGGACCTTATTGAAGTCATTTAAGTCATTGGCTTTCAGACAAGGGTCTGTCCTTAGAGAACACAGAGGTTCCCAAACTGCACTTAGGTGTGCAGTGAGCAGTAGCAGAATCTGTGTTTAGGCCATCAGTTTGCATATATTTCTCTCCATAAAACTGCTCTACCTGAGAATGTTCTAGAAGCCAGCTCTTCTTTCTACCTTTTCCTAGACAGATGCACTCCGTGTTATTCTCTTGTCTCCAAGCAGCAAAATCTCCTGGCAGAAGTTGAGATTTAGGGTCAATTCCCTTAAGGTCAATGCCTCCAGTGACCTATGGACTTCTCATAAAGCTCCATTTCTCAAAGATTCTGTTACTACCCAATAGCACCATCCTAGAGACCTAACACATTCCCAAACCATAGCAACTTAGCAGGACCCTGGACTTCCTGCTGAGGGATCCTGTATGACAAATCCCGTATGATGTGATGTGTGAAGATGCATAGGAGAAGGACCCTTCCCCAGCCACTCTTCCCAGACTCATCTCAGGGTCCATGATACTGCTGGAAAGTAAAGGATTGGGTCCTTAGGGTTGGCCTAATGCCAGCCTCTTGCTTTTCTGCTTTTGGACTCAGCCTGACTCTCATGGCTCCCAAAGGCTACTGATTTCTGAAGGCTCAAAGGCACCATGGTGGCATCTCTATCCCCAGCCTTGTGTAAGCATGATGGAGGGTGGCCTGTCCGGCATTTCCTAACTCCTGACCCACACTTCCAGGAGAACAATCTATGGCAAGATGAGGGGCACTGAGGCACAGAAGGAAGAGACCCACTCAGAAAGAAGATAATTATTGCTATTATTGTATTTTTTCTTTATGATTTTACCCTCAGACTTCCTTTGTGACTATCACAGTGTGGGGGAGGAAATGATTTATAACAGTCCTCCTCCACAGTGCTGGGATGCACAGTGTTTGTCTTGGGGAAGAACTTCTTGCTTTTTCTTGCCCTGCTGAGGGGAGTGTTGACTGGCCATTAGACCTTCCTCTGGGGTCTCCCAAATAGTCACCATGCTTCTCCTGCCTTTACCTACTCCTCCATATCTTGCTTGAACTGGTGCCTAGTTAGTGTGAATGGGCAGCACTCCCCCCATGACACAGGCATCAGGTGCCTGCCCTGCTTGAGTTCCTGTCCTGACTTCACTCAGTGATGGGTGGTACCTAGAAGTATAGGATGAAACCCTTTCCT
This sequence comes from Sigmodon hispidus, assembly GCA_004025045.1. Taxonomy (NCBI): domain Eukaryota; kingdom Metazoa; phylum Chordata; class Mammalia; order Rodentia; family Cricetidae; genus Sigmodon; species Sigmodon hispidus. The sequence continues at coordinate 5,577 of PVIH01001998.1, read as the reverse complement.
CCCCAAGTTGCTTTGAGTCATAGCATTTCATCACATCAATAGAAACCTAACCAGGACATAAAATATGCATGGAGAAGGTTAAGCAGTAAGCGCTCTGGGGCTCACTGTTCTTTCCACACTAGGCCCTGCGACTGTGCAAATGAGCTGAAATGCTCTTCTTGGGATTGTGACCCTCCTTGATGAGGATGACATCCTTTGTCCTTGTAAGGAGAAGGTGAGAATGATGTGAAGAGGAGGAAAAGCTAGAAAGGCCCGGAGATGGGAGGTGGCTTAGTTGAAGATCACTTACCTAGCATGGGTTCAGTCCCTGCCATCTTGTAGTTAGAAGTTTCCCTGGTGTGGCCTAAGGCCTGGACCCACAGTCCCACAGCTGCTTAGTCCCAAATAATCATATAAATGCTTATATTAATTACAAGCTGTTTGACCTATGGCTCAGACACATTACTATCCAACCTTATACTTTAAATTAGCCTGTATTTCTTATTTATGTTTAACCACGTGACTCAGTATCTTTTTGTTCAGTATAGCATTCTCATCCCACTTCTTCTGCGCTGGCATCTCGCCCTGACTCCACCCTCCTTTGTTTTTATCTCTGCTTGAGTTTCCTACCTGCCTCTAAGTTGCCTTTCCATAGGCTAAAACAGCTTTTTTTTTTTTAATTAACCAATGATAGTAAAGTATATTTGCAGTGTAGAGAAAGACATCTCCCATCTCCCAGAGATTCAGGTTATATGGTCCTGTGTGTATTCGGGTTGCCTCACCTTGTTGTGTCTCTATAGGAAGTGGTAGATGCCTGTTAGCTGCTCCTTCAATGGGACTGGCTCAGGCAGGTGCTCACAGATGCTCTTTTAGCATGAGTGGGGCCGTGTTTCACCTGTCTGTCTGTCCATCCATTCACTCATCTGCCCATTCATCTAGCATCTGGTGGAAGTCTGCTCTACTCCATTCACTGTGACAAGTTCAAGGCAGTCAAGGGACAGGAAAAAACTTCTGTCAAGAAGTCATAATCTATGTAGGGGTGTGCCAACCAGTCTGGTGAGCTAAATCCATCTGCTACCTATTCTTGTAAATGTAGACAATGCCCTAGACCAAGCTACACCCACTTGTCACAGTGCCTGTGGCCGCTTTTGCATTAGAGGGACAGCACTGGGCTGTAGCGTGACTCACGGACTCACAGTCACAGCTGTTTGTTCTCCGAAATTTAAGAAAAGTTTGCTGGCTCCTGAGGTGATGTTGGGAGCCAGGAATTCAGAGGAGTAGTGGCTGTGTGAATAGCCAGAAAGGAAAGGACCACAGCTCTGTTCTGTTGGGCTCAACTGTGGGTTGCAGCATGCTCCCTCGAATGTCTGGTGTTCCCAAATATCTAGTTTCCTGGGAGATGCCTGGCTTTGTGTGGATCCTGCAAAAGAGAGTCAGTATTTTTTCTTCCTTTGCTGAGGGTCCCGTGCAGACCCTCCAGAGGATGGCTTTGTAATGTAGTGTGGTGACTCACAAGGACTCTTACACCATTCTTCATGTCACTTAAGACACAGTTTTTGGAGCTAGAGAGCTGGTCCGGTGGTTAAGAATGTGTACTGCTCTTGCAGAGGCCCCAAGTTTGGTTCCCAGCATCCACACTATGCGGCTCACAACTGACTGTAACTCCAGGGGATCTGACTCTTCTGGACACACATGCACATACCCGCAAACTATAGGCATACATATAGTTAAAACACAGTAATAAATTCTAAGAAAAGTCAGTGTCTCCAAAGACAGTCAGGGCAAAGGTGTTGTAACAACAAATGTTGATTGTGAACTTGATGGGATGTAGACCCAAGTGGAAACAAACTTCCAGATGTGTCTGTGAGGGAGTTCCTATAGTTGGTTGACTGAACTGGGACGGGGTACCCTAAATGTTGACTGTACCATTCCACAGGTCAGGGTCCTGGACTGAATAAAGGAGACAGTGATCTGAGCATCAGCTATCATCTCTGTTTCTGCCTGTGGAAGCAGTGACCAACTGCCTCTTGTTCTCATCAGAAGTTCCTCCACCATGATGGATCATGTCTCCTCAGACTATAGGCTAGACTAAACCCTTCCTTCAGATATTTTGTCTTTGCCACAAGAAGAATAACTAGTCCAGGGAGACTTCAAAAGCCAGTTACCTGTCCTAGCAGACACAGCTTAGTGTTTCAGCTGTCTTTTGCAGCCCTGGCCTAGCGGAGCGAGGGTACTCGCCCTGAGATCTTCGGCAGTTGAGTTAAGCAGCCCTCTGGCTTTGGGAATGTCACCTTCACTTTGATGCAGTGATCCCCACCCTGCAATCACCTGGAAAGCTTGTATTAAATTTTAAAGTCACATTTATTTATTTAGTCTGTGCATGCTGGGGGTGGGGCACGAGCAGAGGTCAGAGGGCAATTTTCAGCAGTCAAGTCTCTCCTTTTATCCTGTGGGTCCCAAAGGTCAAACTCAGGTCCTCAGGGTTGATGACAAGCCCCTTCACCTGCTTGCTTGCCCTAACCTGGAGAGCTTATATCAGGGGCCTGAGCTGTGTGGGAGGAGCCAGGAAGAAGCTCCTTTTCTGCAGCTCTCTGTGCTGAAGGCCTGTGGCATCCGTCATGGACTTGCTAGAGGACTGGTTCCCAGCACTGAGCGGTCTAGCCTGGCAAAGTGGACAGTTGTCATACTCCTGGTTTGCGTTCAGTCCATCAGGATATTGGACAGCCACCAGTTGGGAACACAGGTTCCTTTTGTTATTTAGCTCTTGCAAAAGGAAGCCGGGAGGCAGGGGTGTGGGAAATGGGAACTTGGGTTGAGATCCCCACTTGATGCTTGAGTGTTTGTTGGGTTACATACCACGTGTGAAACATCACAGGTTTGGCGGGGGACTTGTGGGAGGCATCCCTGGCATCCAACAGGGCGATGCTCTGCTGCATCCAGACAGACGGTGGGAAGGTGGGGACATAGCTTGTTCCCTAAGACTTTTGTGAACCAAGATTTCACATTTTAATAACCTAATTGCATGTTTAGCTGGCTTATTATAAATTACTTGATCTCAGTGTCTTCTGCTGCATTTGGAAAACCAAGCATTGCTGGCATCAGTTTTCTTAGGCATTTTCATACCAATCCTGATCAATAGCATTGTGTTACGTGCCGGTTCTCTTGAAAGATGTTCTTAACTGACTATACAGGATCTGAGTCAGGATTGGCTCTGTTCTTTAGAACCCGCAGGTCGGGGCAAATCTCTGCAAGTGCTTTGTGAAAGGCTGTTGCTGAACCACACACCATGTCAATTAGCATACAAAAGGGAGACCAGCCAGTAATTTGTGCCTTGTACAGGGCAGTGTCATTTACCAGGCTGTCAAATACACACTCAATTTGCAAAATAACCGTTGGTTTTGTCATAGGAGTATGGAAGCAGGCTGAGGCAAAAGTTATCTTCAGATCAATCTGTCCCTCATTTAGTGAGCATCTCTTGTGTGCAGGGCATTATGGGAAAGTAAGCAAAGAAGTGATATGCTACCTAGTCCTGCAAGGGGCTTTAGGGTCCTTTGGGATAGAAGTCATATCACCCACAGTGAAACATGAAACAAATTAGGATGTGGTAGTTAATGAGGTGATGATAAAGGTATTGGGGAGCCAGGGACAGCAGATTCCTTCTAATTGCAGAAACTAGAGATGGCTTCCTGGGTAAAGGTCAGATAGGAAGAGATAGGTGAGGTTTTGACAGGTAGGATATGCAGCAGGAGGACAAGGAAATGAATTGCAGGCAGCACAGAAGCCCTATGTGTAGAAAATACAGGGGCGGGGGGGGGGACCTGGGAGATGGCTCAGTTGGAAAAGAGCTTGTACAGGAAGTTTGATCCTCATCCCTGGTGAAAAAAGCTGGGGGTGGTTGTGCATGCCTGTAATCTCAGGGCTGGGGAGCTGAGCTTCAGATCCTAGTGAGAGGCAGACAGATCGGAGGGGCCTGAAGAGATGGTTGACCGATCAAGAGCACCTGCTGCTCTTTCAGAGAACAGGGAGTTCGGTTCCCAGTACTCATGTGGTGCCTCATGGGTACCTCCATGCTCCAGGGGATCTGGTGCCCTCTTCTGTCCTTCAGTGGCATTACACTTACATGCACAGACACAAACATGTACATACAAAACACAATAAGGCTCCTGAGGAAAACAAGATTGACATCTGGTCTCCACATGCATGTGCACACATATAAACATATGATCATATCCATGTACACAGAGAGAGGGAAGAGAGAGAGAAAAGATGAGGAAGAAGAGGAGAAGGAAGAGAATAGGAGAAAAGAACAGACAGGGGTGGTAGTGGGTTTGGCTGGGACATGGCTCTGGAATAGCTGGATGAGTCCCAGGTACAGGAAAATTGAGGTGCTGTGGAAAAGCACTGGCTCGCTCTTTGGATAGATGGGGAGTCCCTAGGGGCTTGGGGATGAGGAGAAGAGCCGTGCAGGGGAAGTGCAAAGGTGTGTGTGTGTGTGTGTGTGTGTGTGTGTGTGTGTGTGTGTGTGTTACAGAAAGATAAAACTAGATCTTGAAAGCCCAGAGGCTGAGACAGGAGTGAGATCTAAGGGTGGCCCTGCTGTTGGCCTCAGAGTGTTGATTGGCAGGTGTCTGAAGTTAAGGGTGGCCAAAGAGATTATGATGTCACCTTTCCTGGGGCTGGCATCACCATCTGCCTCATGGGTGGAAGGGGAACCTCCCAGAATGGGGAGGGGGCTCTTTTCCTGCCTTCCTCATTTGAGTGAGTTTGTACTTTGTGGTCTCCATGGCAACCCAACACCTACATCTTATAGTGCCGATGGTGATGTTTCCCCTACTGCTCTGCTGCTGGTGATCCCTGTCTGTTAAGATTAGATTTGACTCAGGACTGAGGCTTGAAAAACAGTGGCCTGAACACAAAAGCCGCTCCTTCTGCAGCACTGCAGGTCCACAGGGTCAGGAATCAGGGTCCAGTTCCTCACTGCTTTGCCTCTACAAGGTCTTCTCCTCCTTTCTGCTCCAAAGAAGCTGCCTAAGCTCTGGTCATCTCATTTGTTTTCCAGGCAGTGAAAAGTCAGTGGGATGGGGAAGGGAGCATTGCCTGTGAGCCCCAAATGACAGCTCTATGTGGTCATTGACCAAGACTTGCTCATGTGATGAAATCTAACTGCAAAGACAGTTAGGAGACACGGTCCTTTAGCAGAACTACCACATGTCTAGCTAAACATTGGGATTCTGTTACTTCAAGTTGGCAAAGAAAAGGTATGGTGGGTTGTGAGCATGCTCAGTCACGGGCCTAGTGCTCTTACTGGTTTAAACTTCTGTGTGCATTTTATGCCCTGGTTAGGTTTCTTTTTTTTTTTTTTTTTTTTTTTTTTTTTTTTTTTTTTCCTTTATTTTGTTTTTATTAAAAAAAAAAACACAGTAAAAAGAATTTAAAATGTGGAAGAGTTAACAATAACTATATAGAGGATAAGAATGATAAGCATGGCTTATCAAGGGTAGACATACAAATAAGATTGCTACACCTATATTTTCTTTGTGTTCATCTTTCCCTCTGAATTTTTTTTTTTTCCATCCCTGTATATCCTTATTCAAGGTC
>PVIH01001997.1:181693-207494 GCA_004025045.1 Sigmodon hispidus | reverse complement strand
AAAAAAAAAAAAAAACTTTAAAAAAAAAAAAAAAAAAAAATCAAACACGGGTGATTCACAGCTACAGTCCCGACACTGAGGAAACAGGCAAGCAGAAGATCAGAAACTCAAGGTCATCCACTTAGAGGCCAGTCGAGGCCACATGAGACATCATTTAAAAAAAAAAAAAATGAAAAGAAAGCATGGGGGAAGGAGGTTAGGAGGATAGCTCAGTGGTCAAGTGCCAGCCCTGTAAGATGCCAAGTTCATCTTCAGGAAGGCAGAGACAAGACCCTTGGGATCACTGGCCCACTAGTCAAGTCTAATCAGTGAGCTCCAAGCTAGCAAGAGGCCTTGTCTCAAGGAATATGAATGGTGTGGTGGTTTGAATGATAATGGCCCACAAAGGTGCACATATTTGAGCATTTGGTCCCCAGTTGATGGCACCATTTGGGAAGAATTAGGAGGTGTGGCCTCTTCCATCAAGAGGAGTGGCATGGGAGCGGACTTTGGGATTTTAAAAGACTTCTGCAATTCCCAGTGCTTTAGGTAAACCTCCTTCTTTTGGATTAAGATGTTAGCTCTTAGGTATGCTTCTTCTCTGCTTTCATGCCTTTGCTCTGCCACCATGGACTCTAACTTTCTAAAACCCTAAGCCAAATTAAATGCTCTCTTTTTTCTTTTTTATCCCCAGACCAGGTTTCACTGTGTAGCTCTGGCTGTCCTGGAACTCACTCTATCCCAGCCTGGTCTTGACCGGTCTTCCTCTGCCTCCTGAGTACTGAAATAAAAGGCAGGCAGGCACCACCATTATCCAGCTAAACACTGTCTTCTATAAGTGTTTTGTCACAACAAAAGGAAAGTGAATGAGACAGATGGCATCTCCATGTACACACACACACACACACACACACACACACACACACATTCTTAGTAATTTGTTTATTTGAGATAGGGCCTCTCTACATAGCCCTGACTGTTTTAAAACTGCCCTCAAACTCAAGAAAATCTCCTTATCTCTGCTTCCCCAGTGATGGAATTAAGGGCTTTCAACACCACACCCGGTACTGGTTTTTTTTTCATTCCTTTTCTTTTTTGGTTTTTCAAGATAGGCTTTCTCCATGGAACAGTCCTAGCTGGCCTGGAGCTCTCTCTGAAGACCAGGCTGGCCTGGAACTCACAGAGATCCCCCTGCCTCTGCCTCCGGAGTGTTGGGACTACAAGTATGCACCACCACCGCCCAGTCAGCCAAATTTGTTTAATTATTTAAAAAGTACTGGGAATAGTCAGGCAGTGGAGGCATGTGCCGTTAGTCCCAGCACTTAGACAGCAGAGGCAGGCATATCTCTGTGACTTCCTCTTACTTCTTCAGAGAGAGTTCCAGGACAGTCATAGCTTCATAGAAAAACTCTACTGGTGGGGGGAGAAAAAAAAGATTGGGGGAAAGGTTTGGAACTCCCTTGGCAGACCAGACTGGCCTCAAACAGAAAAAAAATGAAACTTTATCAAAATACATATTAAAAATTATATTGTCTTCTTTGTTTTTTAAGACAGGGTCTCACTACCTAGCCCAGGCTTATCTCAAATCAACCTTCTTGCCTCTGCTTCCACAGTGCTGGGATTACAGGTCTGAACCACCACCCCTGATAGACAAGGAGTCTAAAAAGAGCTACTACTTTTCTTTCATTCCACAAGTATTTCCTGACAATTAATTTTTAGCCTTGCTAGGCAATCTGATATGATGGTGAGCAAAAGCAAAACGTTTCAACTCTTGTAAAATTCATAGTCATGAAATCAGGAAAGTACAAACTCCCTATAAATGACACCAAGGACAGAGAGGTAAGAGCTCGTTAAGGGGTTTAACCTAATTGAGATCTAAGACTATCTTCCACCTGAGGAAAAGCTGAAAGGTAAAGAATAAGGGCTGAGGCCAACACGAGAGAGGTTTCCAGAGTGGAAGCAGCTTGCACAGACCCCAGAGCAGGAGGGCACACAGCGAGACTGGAGGGAGGGCTCTGTGGCTAGTATTTCTTCGGTAGAAACAGCATGAGGGCCAAAGAGACGGCTCAGCATTTAACAGTGCTTCTGACCTTCGGAGGACCTGTGTTTACCTCTCAGCGTCGGTCTACACTGGATAGCTCAGAACCACCCAAACAAAATGCCAAACTCCAGTCCCAGGGTATCTAACTCCCTCTTCTAACCCCCGAGAGTACATGTACATAGGACATACAAAATACACATAAATAAAAATACATCTTTAAAAAGTAAAAGAAAGTGTGAGAACTAGCAAAGGCTGTAGCTGAAGAAAAATGAAAAACTCTTAAACGGAAGGCCATGGTACATCCTTTTCCCACACACGGCCCTGGATTCAATCACCAGAACCACCAAAACAAAACAAAATACTCCTTTTCGTGCTTATCTGAGAGGCAGGCAGGCTGAGGAAAGATGAAATCAGAGTTACAGTTTGAAACTAATTAGCTTCTCACATATAGATGGATCTGAGAGGAAAATAAATGTTAACAGAAATTTAAAATAAACGCTTATGAGGATAAGACAGTAGTTGAAAGGGGGGCCATGATCATAGTGACTCTAACTGGACAGAAGCTGATAAATTCCAGAGATACTAAAGGAAAACAAAATGATACAATGTATACAAGGGATTAGAGTAACAAAGTGTCCAAGATTTTGATTGGCATGACAACAGAAAGACTACCCAGGAGGCAGGCAGGAGTCCTCAAACAGCTGTAAAGCACTTGAGACATTTCAAAAAGATGAACACCCCCCCCCCCCCCCCCCCGCAGCATATGCTAATCCAGTGTCATCTATTTCCTTACAGAATAAGGTTTCATGACAGGGTATAGCTCAACACAAGACTCTGAGTTCTATTTCCCTTTCTTTTTCAGTTTTTAACCCTAACCCTAAACCCCCCCCCCCTTTTTTTTCTTTTTTAGAACATGGTCTCACTGTGTAGCCCTCACTGGCCTGGAAGTCATTATGAAAACCAAGCTGGCCTCAAACTCAGAGATCCTCTACCTATCCCTCCCCAGTGCTGAGTGTCGCCATGACTGGCCTTAAGAATCCTTAAAGTGGGGGCTGGAGAGATGGCTCAGCGGTTAAGATCACCAGCTGCTCTTCCAGAGGACCCAGGTTTGGTTCCCAGCACCCACATGGCAGCTAACAACTGTCTGTAGTTCCAGTTCCAGGCAAACACCAAGGCAAATAAATAAATAAAGTTAAAAAAAAAAAAAAATCCTTAAAGTGGTAGTGGTCCACATTTTTAATCCCAGTACTCAAGAGGCAGAGGCAGGAGAAACCAGTTCAAGGTCAGTATGGTCTAAAGAGTGAGCTCTAGGTCAGGACCACACAGAGAAATCCTCTCAAATAAATAAATAAATAAATAAATGAATGAATGAATGAATGAATGAATAAAATCCTTTTTATGCTAGTGGAACAAGCCTATAATCCCACTCTGAAGTGGCCAGCCGGGCTTAGTAGTACACATTTTTAATCCCAGTACATGGGAGCCATAAACAAGTGGACCTCTGTGAGATTAAGGCCAGCTTGCTCTACACACCAAATTCCACTTGAAGAAGGGCTACATAAGGAGACCTTACCTCAAAATTAATTAATTAATTTAAAAGCTTCATTTTTATTGAACTAAAATAAAAGACTAGGCTGGGCATTGGTGGTGCACACCTTTAATCCCAGCACTTTGGAGGCAGAGGCAAGCAGATCACTGAGTTCAAGGCCAGCCTGGTCTACAGAGTAAGTTCTGGGACAGCCAGGGCTACACAGAGAAACCCTGTCTTAAAAAACCAAAAGGAAAATGAAAATAAGAGATATATTTGTATTTTAACATTTTGGAATGACTAGAAACTATATCATTGGGAATCAGGCATAATTGTTTGGTTTCCTTTTATTGAGGCTTTCTTCTAGAGGTCACAGTTACTTAATTTTATTTTTTCCTCTTATAAAGTAGAGAAAGAAACCTCCAGTTACAATACTAATTCTATGAGTTGAATGTTATTATTCAATACTTTAAGTACCTACTTTCCTTAGTTTTATATTTTTAATTTTCTTTCTAATGACACTGATTTCCTTTTTCTTTCTTTGTTTGTGTTTGTTTGTTTGTTTTAGTCTCGGCTAACCTGGGGTTTACCATATAAATCAGGCTGGCCTCAAACTCACTCACAGAGAGAGGTCTGTTTGCCCCTATCGCCTCAGTTCTGGTTTAAAGGTTTGTATAACCAGGCCTAGCAGAGTCTCATAAAGACCGGGCTGGCCTCCAAATCACTACACAGACATTAGAAGATAGCTCAATGCTTTATGATATATACTGCTCTTCCAGAGAGTCCAAGTTCAGTTCCCAGCACCTAGTATATCAGGCAGAGCACAACTGCCTATAACTCCATCTCCAGGGGATTCAACTGTCCTCTTCTGAACTTTGTGGGCAACTGCACTCATGTGTACATGCATACACATACTATTAAGAATAAAATATTAAAAACAAATTACTAAATAAGCTGGAGATGACCTTGAGCTCTTGATCTTACCTCTTCTGGGGTTACAGGTGTCTGTGCACACCACCACACCTCACTAGGGCCTTGAAACTTAAAACCTGATGGATCTCAAGGAAATTAAAAAAAAAAAAAAAAAAAAGTCCCTCTAAAACTAATAAAAAAAAAATCTAATAGGAAGACAGAAGTTTGTAGGTCACAGAATGAGAACTTGTCTCAAACAGCTAAGAGAAGTGAACTTTGATAAGGCCAACTCACTGCTGGCTCTCTCTTCTGCTTTCTTCCACTTTATCTATAAAACCAAACTCTCCTCAGCCCATAGCAACATTTATTCTATTTTAACGAAGACTTGTCTGATTCTAAAATCAATAATAATGTCAATTAAAAATTAAAAAGGGAAAACTGGTTGTCTCTAGATTTCTTAGAGCTAGTGGGTATCCAGTTTAAAAAATGCTTCTGGGGGGAGGGGCAGGAGAAGAGGGGGAAGGGGAAATGGCATATAAAAGAAGAAATCTTAAATAAAAAAAGAGAAAGAAAAAAACTGCTTCTATGGTCAACAGAATTTCTTTCTTTTTTAAATCAAGAGTGGGAAGATAACAAAGACGGGTATTGGATTTCCAGCTTTTCCTGCACACACTGTGTGACTAACACAGTATATTTAGCCTCATTCCATATACATACAACAGGTGTCATGAAGATGAAAGATAGTCCTATCCTCAAGGGGTCTACAATCTTGTGAGTGAAGGAGAATGGTAAATAAAAACTGCTCTGAACGCTGGGGATACAGCCCTGGATTCAATCCTCAGAAATGAAGAGAAGATAAGAAGATAAAGTGGGATTTGTCATGTAATGGAAACATACTCATTTTAAGACTATTTGGGAAATGAGAGAAAAATAACTAAAGTACTGAAGAAGGAAAAAAGGTCACTCGGGGAATACTAAAATAAAAACAAACCAACCTAATGAATTAGTGCCGAGACATTTCCCCCTCTTTTGGCAGTGGGTTCCTTGGTCACCTGCTTACACCAGTGTCTCACTAGCGTTTTGAAAACACGCAGTTGCATGATCGGGTGTGGTGGTGCACTTTTAATCTCAGTACTCAGGAAGCAGAGGCAGGTGGATCTCGGTGAGTCCAAGGGCAGCTTGGTCTACAGAGTGAATTCCATGACAGCCAAGAAGCTAAGGATAGAGAAACCCCCGACTAACCGCCCCGCTCAAAAAAAAATCAGGTCTTAAATGGGCCCACTAAACCAATATTAGTTTGTCAAAAGAGACTCTCCCTTCTACAGACTGCTAGCAAATGTGGACCTTGTGAACAAAGACTAGAGAGCGTGAAATGGGTTTCCAGCATGTCTCACCTTTTCCTCTTTCATTTATTTTATTTATTGTTTTAAGGTACAACCAGACTATGGCCATATTTGAGCACAGCTATGTTTGGGTATGAGCATTGCCAAGGAGAGAGAAGCAGGAATCTAGCCTGTAGGGTTAGACTTTTCTATCTTCCTCAGAAACAGTCCGTCTCCACAGCTGAAATATGGGGGTGGAAAGTTACAAGAACGCTGGGCTTCTCCTTCACTGAAGCCCCTCCAATGATAATGCAAACCACTCCTTTCTGGGAACTTAAGGTCATGAGCTTTAAAAAGGGACAATGGAACTCTAATGTGGGCTTTGGAAAGATGGAGACAATCAGATGGGGTGGGGGCAGGGAATTGGGGACGAAGGGGAAGAGCCCAGCCTGGGAAAGCCGAACAGGGAGGTCAAGGTTAGGAAACTGGGGAGCTAGAGAAGAGGCGGATCTTTCAGGATCTGCCCAAGTAGGCCCGTCACAGCAGTCTGGAAAGCATGAAGGGCTCCTTTGAGAAACTGGGGCACCTATTTACCAGCGCTACCTCCCCGCTTCTTGGGAAAGGAGATAACCACCTAAGAATCCTCCCCAAATGGCTTCTCTTGCCCTTGAAAACAACTGACCCCCAAGAAAAGAAACAAACCCTTTATAAGACAGAAGGGCCGGGGAGGGGATGTGGGGACGACAAGGTGTTCTGCAATCATGCCGTGGGGAGCCTACCCCAGTTCGGGGAACTTTAATATCCATTGGAACAGAGCGGCGGGCGTGGGAGTGCGGGCGGAAGCCTGGGGGTCCCGCGGCTCCCGGGATGAGCGGCCGGCGGCCTGGGGCGCGGTCTCGGGCCAGGGGAGGCCAGCCCGCAGGCCCGAAACGGGAGCCGGAGCGCTGAGAGCCCGGGGCGAGCAGAGGCCGGCCTAGGCCTCGGAGGCTCGGACACACCCACCGCTGCGGCCGCGTTTACCTGCTCCTCCTCGGGGGTCAGCTCCGGCGCCATGTCCGGCCGGGGCGCGGTCGCCGGCTCCATCCTGCCGCGGCCGCCGGGGAAGGAGAGGGCTGGTCGGCGAGCGCCCGAGCCCGCTGCACTCGAACTCTGCTTCTGCGGCCCGACGTCTCAGCAGCTCTCGGCCGGCTCGTGCATGGTGGGAGCCGCACGGCCCGGCGCCCGCGGCAGCTGCCAACGCCGCTCCTGCTGGCCGCGGAGGGTCGGCTGCGGCTCCTCCGGGGAGGAAATGCCTCTTCTTTTCTCCACTCCTTCCCTCGCCCTACCCCTCCTCTGCAGAGGAGGGAAAAGTGCAGGCGAGGATCCTGGCTCACGGCAGCTCGGCGCTGCTTGCTCGTTGGAAGGAAATAATGAAAGCGACAACTTTTAAAGCCCCACCGCCGAGGCCTGCGGAGCGGCGTCTCCTCTCCCGTGCGCAGCTCGCTGGCCCGGAGATCGCGGGCGCCTCGAGACCGCCCAGCCCGGCAGTCCTCGGAGATGCGGGCCCTGCGACCTGCGCGGCGGCGGCCTCGCGGCCCAGTTCCTCAAAAGCCGCGGCGGCTAGAGGGAGGGCGGGCGCGAGCGAGCGAGCGAGGAAAAGGCGTCCCCCTCCCGGCTCAGGGCCAGCGCTGCGGCCTGCGCCGCGTCCGCCCGAGCCCCCCGCGGCTCCATTGAGAAACTGAGCATCTCATTCACAAACAGGCGCCGGGGAGGGCTGGCCCGATCGGGGACGCTGTCCGAGAGGGGGAGACAGAGAGGAGCTGGGAGGAGGGGAGGCCCGGCCGAGTGGCGGGGGAGGGGCTGCGGGGGACTGGAGCGAGAGGGAGGCAGGACTACTGAGTTAAAGAGAATCCGAAATTCAGGGCACCTTTCCTGGTATTCACAGGCCGCTGCCACCTATTCGTGTGGAGCCCACATCTTAGGGTCTTAAAGGTTGCCTCTGAGGTCCAAGAAGTTCAGATGCAAAGGATCCGACAGATAAGCAAGGGCCACATTTCTTTGCTCCATGTATCCTGTATTCCAGCATCATTGTAGCTAATTTTAATCGCGTACAAGAAAAAGACATCCTATGTCAGAATTCATTCAGGAAGCTTTCATAGCCTTTGCAAGTGCTTTATTTTACACTAGGGCAAGCGCGGCAGTTTGGACCTCTCGGGATCGGGACATTGGGAAGGGAAGGCTGGGCCTGCTGTGTTTTTTCATCATTTTAAACCGAAGATAAGTATTCCAGAAGGATCTCAACAAGCCAGAGTGCCACAGCTAGTCCCCCAGGACTGAAGCCCAGAAAGAACCAGGAGAAGAGTTTTCAGAAAAGAAAGTGCGGTTAGTTTTGATGTTCATCTTGGAGAACTTTTTAAAAACACTCAGGCTGGAGTGATGGGTCAGAGGTTGAGAATACTGCTGATGCTGGGTGGTAATTGTGTCTACCTTTAATCTCAGCATTTGGGAGGCAAAGGCAGGCAGATCTCTGTGACTTCAAGGCAAGCCTGGTCTACAACGCTGGACAGCCAGGGCTACGCAAAGAAATCCTGTCTCGAAAAGTAAAATAACAAAAGAATAGTGGGTTGATTACTTAGGACCTGAGTTCAATTCTAGTATCTATATGGTAGCTCTCAACCTGTAGGTAACTACAATCCCAAGGGATCCAACACCCTCGTTCTGGCCTCTGAGGGAGCATATGATGAATAGACATACATACAGGGAAACAAAACAAAACAAAACAAAAAAACACCCATACACATAAAAATAAAGATTAAAACCTAAAAATGCAAGACTTCAGATAAGTGTGCATAACATGCTGTTATTTATATAAAGAAAAACTATGTGTAAGCTCATTTATACATGGACAAGCTTTGGGAGAATATACAAGAAAGTGGTTTTCTCCAGAGACACGGGGAGGCTAGGAAGTGGAGCTGAGAGGAAGACACATGGGCTTACTTTTCTATTCATGCAGAATACGGAGAAAAAGGGGAAATGTAAATACACAGCCACATGAAGTTTTATAAACTGAATAGTCATAAAACAAAAAAATAGAACTTAGGCCTGGCAGTGGAGGCACAAACCTTTAGTCCCAGCACTCTGGAGGCAGAAGCAAGCAAATCTTTCAGTTCAAAGCCAGCCTGGACCACAGAGGGAGTTCCAGGACAGTCAGGCCTACACAGAGAAACCTTGTTCCAAAAATAATAAAATAAAATAAAGAGAACTTGGAGTTGGAGAGGCTGCTCAGAGAGCACTTGTTGGTTTTTTTTGTTTTTTTTGTTTGTTTGTTTTTTTCCCAGCACCCACATCAAGCAGCTCACAACTATTACTCCAGCTCTAGTGGATCCAACACTCTCTTCTGGCCACCTCAGGTAACTGAACACATATGCCGACATACACATAAATAGAAATAATAACAATAAATCTTAAGCTAGGCAGTGGTGTGCATGCCTTTATTTTTAGCACTTGAGAGGCAGAGGCAAGCAGATCTCTTGAGTTTGAGGCCAGTCTGATCCACAGAGTTCCAGATCAGCCAGGGCTACACAGAGAAACTCTGTCTGGAAAAAAACTAAATACATAAGTAAAATCTTAAAAGGAAATAAAATTTTCCCAAAATACAGGCTGTTTTGTTCCCTACCACTCCCTTTTGCTTTAATGTGTAACCACTGTCTTGACTCTAACAGTATAACTTTACATGTATATATTTAAAAAGTCATTTAGGTGGGGCATTTAATCTTAGCAGTCAGGAGGCAGAAAGAGGCAGGTAGACTTCTATGATTTTATGTCCAACCAGATCTATACAACCCAGGCCAGCTAGGGTTACACGGTGAAACCCTGCCTCCAAAAATAAATAAATAAGACACTCATTTAAACAAATACATGTTTTTTCCCTAATAAGAGAAATTCTCTAGTTAGAACTAAACTGAGGACTTAGGAAGAGACAAGAGAGCAAAGCAGACTAAGGCATTACGGGACACATTACAGACTGATGGAGGCCCCTGCTATTGTGTGTCAATGTAAGGTGAAGAGATGATCCTTTCCTGCTGATAGCGTGGCTGGAACTTTAACCTCTATTTGAGATAGAGGAGCCAGGCAAAAAGCAGACTATGATACTGAGACTAATGATTCAGTCTCTTGGCCCTCCAGCCCAGTGTTCTGCAGGTCTAATTCTGGATGACGTTTCTGTGGCAAGCCACTATGGGATCTAGTGATAGTTTCAACCAAGGGGACTATCGTTGTGATTTTATTTTTTATGATTTACTATCCTATAGATTCTTTATTATTTTTATTTTATGTGAATTGGTGTTTTGCCTGCATGTTTAACTGTGTAACGGTGTCAGATCTTGAAATTACAGACAGTTGTTAGCTGCCATGTAGATGCTGGGAAGCCAACTCAGGTTCTCCGGAAAAACAGTCACTGCTCTTAACTGCTGAGCCAAATCTCCAGCCCTCCTATAGATTCTTTAAACAACCTAAGAATGTATCATCTAAATATTAACAGTAACAGTAGTATTTATATCAATATGAGTCCTAATGGTTTACTGCTTTAACTATTTCTGAAGGTTTTTTTCTTCCTTCCTTTCTTTCTTTCTTCCTTTCTTTTTTTAAAGACAGGGTTTCTCTGTATAGCCTTGCTATCCTAGAATTCTGTAGACCAGGCTGGCCCCAAACTCAGAAATCTGCCTGCTTCTGCCCCCAAGTGCTGGGATTAAAGGCCGGGTTTCAAAGTTCTTTTTGTTGTTTTGCTTTAGGTTTTAATAGTCTCCCTCTGCAGCACTGGCTGACCTAAAATCCCCTACGTAGAATAGGGTGGCACTAACAAACTTAGAGGCATCTTTCTGCTCTCTCTCCTCAATCCTGGGACTGGAAGTATCTGCCAACATACCTAGCTGTTATAGGTTTTGATTTTTTGAAATAGGGTCTCATACAGCCCACACTGGCTTTGTACTTACTTTGTAGCCAAGGATGCAAAACTATCTTTAAACTCCTGGTTGCCCAAATACTAGGATTATAGGCATGTTCCACTACATCTGACATTCTGTCCATCTGTCCATTGTGATATAAGACAAACTCAAATGACCCTTTATTGCTAGAGAGTGCACAGATCTATAGAACAGAGCCTGCCTGAAGTGAAAAAATAAAGCAAGCTGTCAGTGGATGAATGATCAGCCAGTAGCCCTGCTAGTAATTTTTCAGTAATACTGCATAAACCAATGAAGAAAAAAAGGAACGGGAATGCCCTGTCTATTACAAATGACTAGAAACAGAAAGGAAGCCTGTCTCCACCTACTATTGATAGTACTTTTGTACTTCTTTTGCCCAGTGATCCTAGGGCACTGCAGTCAGTGATTCAGCCAGTCACAACATTTCTATTAAGGTAACACCTGAACCTGGCTTATAACTAAATCTACCAATGTGGTAAGGAAAATAATAAAGAGTGCAACTTAAATGAATGAGAAAAGCTTGGGGGGTGTTCAGAAGTGCAAATGTGTATGGGAGCAATGCAGTAAATAAAGGAGTCTGCCAGAACTGTTACCTATCACAAGTTCAACAGGACAATGTTTGGAAATGAATGAGACACAGAAACCAAGTGTTAAGTACTTGAGTGCCTATCTTTGCTCTTAGAGAAAAATATTAGAACCAGTGTACAAATGCCAATATCTAGCTTAGGTTTATTTATTCATTTGTTTTCTTGGGGGTTTTTTGGTGGAGGGGGTCACTCCATAGCCTATGGTGGCTGGAATTCAAGGCAATTCTCTTGCCTTAACCATCTAAGTGTTAGGATAGCAAGTATAGGTTACCATGTAACCTTGGACTAGTCTTTTATAGTTGTTCATGATTTGTCTGTTTTTTGATTTATTGTCCTCCTGTAGTTCAGGACTTAGCTAAGGATGACCTTGAACTGATTCTCTAGTGCTGGGATTATAAGTGTTTATGGGTGTGTCACCACACCTAGTTAACTATAATCTATTTTTGTTTGGTTTTAGAATTTTTTTAAAAAAATATTGTTTATTATGTATGCAGTGTACAGAAGAGGGTACCAGATGTCACCATAGATGGTTGTGAGCCACCATGTGGTTGCTGGGAACTGAACTCAGGACTTCCAGAAGAGCAGTCAGCACTCTTAACCTCTGAGCCATGTCTCCAGCCCTGGTTTTAGAATTTTTTTAAATTATATTTATTTATTAAACATGTGCTTGTCACACATGCCTATGTGTTTACCATGCATGTGGGAGGACAATTTCAGGAGCCAGTTCACTTAGTCTGACATGTGGGTCCTAGGGACAGAACTGAGGCTGTTGGGTTTGATGGCAGCTACCTATCTTACTGACCCCCAACTGTCTCGCCCACCTGGCCAGCAAGAAAGACGCAACACGAGATTCTTCTGCAGCAACTGATCAGGTCCTTTATTCAGCGTGCACACTCTTCTTTCTTCTCTCCTTCTCCTTCCCCTTCCCCCTGGCTCTCTGCTTAAAAGCTCTCCAGTGATCCACTCACTCCCTGCCATGTGGATGCTGCCCATTGGGTCATGCCTCACGCCAAATAAGGAGTTTTTCCCTAGGGAGCGCTCGCCATCGGCGCCATTTTAGGCTGCCGCTCGATCGCAGCTCCCAACACCCAACTACCATCTTTTTTGAGATAGGGTCTCACTATGTACCTCTAACTAGTCTAGAATTTTCTCTGTAGACCAGGCTGGCCCTTGATCTCACAGAGATCCACCTGCCTATGACTCCTAAGTGCTGGAATCAAAGGTGTGTCATCAAACCTGTCTTGAACTAACAAAATCAAGCATGTTACAGCTATCCTTCTCAGACAGATCTTTTACTACAGAATAAAGAGCAAAAGACTGAGAGAAACATGATCCTCAATAAACTTAGTAATAAATCATAATGTATATACACTAAAATAAGTTGACATACTTGTATTCATCTAATCTTACCATAATACTATAACAATGGAAAAATCATAAATTTCAAAAGATATGTATGATTGTGTGTTTATATACTCAAATATGGCTACATACATACATATACATATGTAGAAGATCCATATTACCAATATAGACTCTCCTATTTGAAATATAAAATGGAAATTCATTGAGGAAAATACTCAACATTGACTTTTGGCCTCCAGATGCATGCAAAAAGTCACCAGTGCCAAACATGTTGGTGCACATCTGTAGACCTGACACAAGATGAACCCAACTTTGATTTTCATTCCCCCAGCAAAAGAGGAGGGAGTGTACCACAGTGGGTAGAGTGCCTACCTAGCATACACAGTGGCCAAGTTAGATTTTGATCCTCAGCACTGAATGAAACCTTGTAGCACAGTTCAGGAACAGAGACAGAAATACCAAAACTTCAAGACTGAGACTGGTATAGTCTCAATAGCCTTCAATCTCAGGAGAGGCAAGCAAATCTCTGCAAGTTCCAAGTCAAACTGGTCTATATAATGAGTTCTAGGACAGCCAGGGCTACATAGAGAGAGATCTTGTCTCAAAGAAACAGAAAAAAAAAAATCATACACACTTTAAAAAGAAAAATCTCTAGCATTTTGAGCTGGAGAGATGGCTCAGCAGTTGGGAACACCGGCTGCTTTTCTAGAAGACCTAGGTACAATTCCCAGTACCAACATGGCAGCTCACACCTGTCTGCAACTTCAATTCCAGTTCCAGTGAATCTGGCACCTTCACACTGGCATACATGAGGGTAAAATACCAATGCACATAAAAATAAAACCTTAAAAAGAAAGTTTAAAAAAATCTAGCATTCAACTCATTTAAGACAACCTTATTACATACATATTTTAATTACAAATATATTACATACTTATTGCACACATGTGAAAATCAGAGAACGCTGTATGGGAGTTGGTTCTCTGTTAACTTGTGAGTTCTGGGGATTGAACCCAGGTCCTCAGACTTTGGAAGCAAGTGCCTTAAGTCACTGAGCCATTACATCAGCTCTTGACTCATTTCTTCATTAGTGAAGAAATTTGTAGATAGGAAGATTGTTTCTTTCTAAAATATATGGAACTTTTTGTAGTTTTAAATATTTTATAATTTTTTAATGATTTTTTTTTTTTTTAAAAAAAAAACTTTATTTATTATTTATTTATTTATTTATTTATTTGCCTTGGTGTTTGCCTGGAACTGGAACTACAGACAGTTGTTAGCTGCCATGTGGGTGCTGGGAATCGAACCCGGGTCCTCTGGAAGAGCAGACGGTGCTCTTAACCGCTGAGCCATCTCTCCAGCCCCTTAATGATTCTTTTTAATTATTTTTATTTGTTTGCCTTGGTGTTTGCTTGGAACTGGGAACTGGAACTACAGACAGCACTGTGGGTGCTGGGAATTGAATCCCGGTCCTCTGGAAGAGAAGTCAGTGCTCTTAACTGCTGAGCCATCTCTCCAGTCCCAAGATTTTATAATTTTTTAAAAATTATGTGCAGGCACCCACATGGCAGATCACAACTTCTGTTCCAGAGATCTGACACCTTTATACCAATGCACATAAATAAAGCTAAATAAATTTTTTTTAAAAAAGAAAAAAACTATGTGCATATATGTGTGTCTCTTTGGGGATATTATATGTGAGTATACATGCTCATGGAGTCCAAAATAGGGTACTGGATCACCAGTGGTTCCCAGTATGAGTGCTAGGAACTTAACTCTTATTCTCTGTAAGAGCAATACATTTTTCTTTTTTAATTTATTGTGTATACATTGTTCTGTCTCCATGTATGCCTGCAGGCCAGGAAAGGGTACCAGATCTCATTCCAGGTGGTTGTGAGCCACCATGTGGGTGCTGGGAATTGAACTCAGGACCTCTGAAAAGCAGTCAGTGCTCTTAACAGCTGAGCTCTCCAGCCCAGAGCAATATACTCTTAGCTGCTAAACCATCTCTTTAGCACCTAATTTTTTTAATTTTATGTGTCTTAGTGTGACTGTACATCTGTATGTCCACCATGTGCATGCAGGTGCCTGTGGAGATGACAGGAGAGTCTGAAACCCTAACTGGAGTTGCAGGTAGCTATGAGCCATCCTGTGAGTGTTGGAAGTCAGATCTGGTACTCCTCAGGAACAGCCAGTGCACTTACCCAGACTATCCTCATTGGTTTGTTTTGTTTTGTTTTGCTTGTTTGTTTTTTTTTCTCTGATACAGGGTCTCAGAGAGTACCAGCCGACTGTGAATTCCTAGTTTTCCTGCTTTTACTTTCCAAATATTGGAATAACAGGTGTGCATTCTAACACAGGCCAAAGCTCTATTCAAATTTACAGGACTAAATAGTTGTTCTTAAAATCTACAGCATATGCAAGCATCCATAAGACCATTTTTTAAATAAATGGTAAGAGGTTTTATAATTCCCAAAGAAATATGACCAGGAGATATACTATTATGTATGATCAATGAAACCAGTTCCTCATTTAAAGATATTAGAAAATATTTATTTTAACCATATCAAATTGTGCCTGTTGTTAAATTTAGTAGCTGCATGTTTTGTCTTATACATGCATCTGTCTCCAGGGTACATAATTTGAGGAAGTAATCCGTCCAAGTTTAGTTTGTTGTTTACTTACTTATTTTTGAGATAGTGTCTCACACTTCTAAGGTTGGCCTCAAACTCATGGCAATCCTGCTGTCTCATCTTCCTTAAAGTGCTGGGATTATAAGCATGAACCACCAATCCCAAGGCCTCGGCTTATTTCTAAGCCAAGTCTGGCCGAGTTGCTATGATTCTGATGTGCACAGTCCCAGGACTGATAAAGGTGGCTGCTGGAAGAAAACTGAAAACCTCAGAAGATTCTCAAACATGTCAGGGGTGGAGGCAAAGGCATATGACCCATCAAATTGGGAGGGTGAGACTTAATTGAAAATTCAAGGCTTTGCCTGAGCTGAAAAGCTAGTTCAAGGTCAGCCTGCAGAAATATTCCTTAACATAAGGAACACTGCTATATTTCTATAACAAATCTGACCTAAGTAAAGGAAAGAGTTTATACAGGCAAATGCCTGTGTCTGTAGTAAGTGGGCTCTCCCTGGGCGAGATAAGAGCTGAGGCTTCAAGGCGCTCCACTGGATGTGCTGATCTGGGTAATCAGGCCTGCTTGACCACCACTTCTGAACAGAACCACCAGATCTGTCCTCAGAACCAATTACCACCAAAGGAACTCAAGATCTGACCTGGATCCCTTTCAAAGTTTTCCATGGGAAGACTATTTCTGTTGAAGGGAATGGTGATATCAGTTTGACCAATAAGAAAAGTCCTAACAATGTGGAAAGCAGAGTTGGCTGAGATTGAGAGCACAGGACCTGGAATATACTTTCTAAACAGAGTAAAAACTATTTGGTTACTCCTAAACACCATTTTACTTTCATAACTGAGGAGCTTTGCTTCTGAAGGAATCTTGCCTCAGGACTTTTCCTTAACTCTCTTTCACTACGACAAAATCTAAAGCCCCTTCTGCCTCCAGCCTCCTCCTCCAACTTCTCCAAGTACTATTTTGTACTTGAGCCAGGCTAAACCCATTGGATTCCCAATCAAGTCCCACCCTGCTCTAGGGGAGTGGGCTACATAACATCTATCTTTCCAGTCTGCAAAGTATACTAGGTCAGTCCCCAGAGCTTAGCCCAGCTCTGTCCTCTTCCTTTGCCCCGAAGCTCTAGGCACTTTTCTGTGCTAAAGCAATCATTTCACCATGCTCTGCACACAAGGACTTTTTTCTCACTGCATGGCACACCCCTTAAAGTCTTGTCTACCTCTATAACCCAAATCTCAGAGGCATAGCATGAGGTTTATCTTCTGATTGAGGCTCTAACATTTCTTGAAATAAATGAACCCCATTAGCATTTTATCTCTGGGAAGGTCTAAACTGTAGAAAAATCACACTTGTTTTCTCAGAAGAAGGCACATATTCAAATACCAAGAACTGCAGTTCCTGGTAAGACCTTTCAGAAAATGGCATTACCAACAGCAACTGGAAACTCAGCAGAATGTTCAAGTGCTAAAAAGGGTAAAATAGGCAAGATCTGAACAGTCATGCCCAAAGTATCTTAGGGAGTACGGAGAAGATGGAAGAGATATCTAAATCTTAATAATCACAAGCAACCTTTTTCTTAAGAATCACATATATTTACATTGTGGACCTGGGATATACTTACCACAGCAAAGAGATATTCAAATCTATCCGGATTCCAATTCCACCCAGTAGGGACCCACTACCTAATAGTCTGAGCCACCATTCCAGACAGGGTGGAGGGGGCAAGCTGTTTCCAGTGGGGTGGGTTTGGAAAGTGCACTCTGAAATAAGGTCACCTATTGCTATCACCCCTGTCTTCTTCCTCAGTCTTTCTGTGGGCTGTCTGTCCTCTTTAGCTGTCTATGAGGTTCCCAGAGTCATGGGGAGAATTCTTCAACTTGGGAGTAGACAGGTGCTCCAGCTCATAGTGCCCGTTCTCAGCAGCCTTGGGAGTGAGTTGGCCCTTCAGGCCCTCCTTGGCCCTCTTGTGTTCAATAATCTGTTGCAGCTGGTGCCCAGCATACTCTGGCTTGGTGGTCAGCGGGCCAGCCGGCACAGCTACACCTAGAATATCTGACACCATGTAGGGGCGCAGCCAGCCCACCAAGGGAGTACTCCCAGGGCTATAGTGGGTCTGTTTATGGTAGAAGAGAAGTCCATCTACCTAGAGGAGGAAAAATCAGGAATCATAATGACAAGACAGCTACACACAGACAGACAGTTCTTGTGGGTCCTTTTTATGGGTGGGGAGCAGGGGGGATAAAGTCTCTCTATTATGTAGCCCATATATCCTGCGATGCATACCAGGCTAGCCTTGAACTCACAGAGATCCAAGCCTCTGTCTTCTACGTGATAGAATTAAAGGAGAGTATAACCATGCCCAGCCAATTTTTATTTATTTTATTCTAAGTCACTGCCAGTAGAAAAAAAAAAAAAAAAAACCTCTTTGCTTTTTATATGAAGTTTCTTTCTTTTTTTTTTTTTAAAAAAAAAAACCTTTATTTATTTATTTATTTGCCTTGGGTTTGCCTGGAACTGGAACTACAGACAGTTGTTAGCGGCCATGTGGGTGCTGGGAATCGAACCCAGGTCCTCTGGAAGAGCAGACGGTGCTCTTAACCGCTGAGCCATCTCTCCAGCCCTATATGAAGTTTCTTAAAGAAAGGGCTGCAGCTAGAGATGGTAGTACACAACTATAACCCCAGGACTCTGCAGGTTGAAGCAGAAAAGATCTCAAAATCAACCAGATTGAGCTATATAGTGAGACCTTGTCCAAAAGAAGACAAAGGGGGAGGTTAATAATAAAACATAAAGACACTATTCCATTTGAAGAATGTTTTATACCCATTGTTTTACTTTCCATCCACCCAGAAGGTATTTGAGAGATGGGGTTTCTCAACACAGAAAGCTCTAGGTACCTCTGTAAGGATGCAAAGTATGAAGCAGGAATTCAACCCGAGTCCACATCTACTGTCCCCACATCCTGGTCACTTTGTACCACCAAAGTCTCAATAGTAAAGCTGAGCTCCTCATATGGAATGAAAGCAACAGATCTAGGCAGCCCCACCAAGGCACCAGATGGCACACAGAACAGTCCTGCACAGAGGCTCTGCTTCCTAAGCTATGTTACTGCCTAAACCGCCCCCCATATTGTTTGGAGCCATATTCTGGGAAATTCAGTTTTTCTAGACGGGAAAACCTCCTACAGTCCCATACTTTCTCTTCTGTGATTCAGTGACTCACCCCTAAAAAGCATTTCTTGCCACTGGGATATAAGAGTTATAAATAAATACAGTGTTCTTACCACCTTCTTAATTGACTCCCAGAAATGAAGAAACTTAGTCTTTGCCATTTCCTTATCCAGGAAACTGTGAACCTTTACAAAATTAAATACATTTCAAGCAAAAACTTGACTGTGACTAGGCAGAATTTTAAAAGGGATGATAGGTGGAATAAAACAAAAACAAAAACCAAAACCTTTGCTTGTTGAGCCAAGAGAGAGTAACTTAACTGTAGGCTCTGAGGATGATAAAAGACTATCCCAGACTCAGGAGTTCCTGGGGACAGGAGGTTTTTCAGTGCAAACACATGGCAAATATGGACATAGTAATGAGCTGGCCCTACCACCATGCCACTGATTAGGAAACATTGTTATCCCAGGAACAGTCTGTACTTTGACCAAAAAAGAATCAAAGGTTCAAATATCTGCTGGGGACAGTCAGCCACATATGCTCTGCCATGGCAGTCAAAAAGCACACAGCGATGATCTAGGACGGGAGAACCCTTTGCTCTTCTCCCAGAGGTGTGGGAGGCAATTCAATTACGGTGTTCTGACATGAGGTTGAGGCTCAGGAGGACAGCAACTACACTATTTCCTTAGAACTAACTTTTAGTACTGGTACTTAAACACAGCAGAATCAGGGGATCTCTTAAGATTTCATGTACCCCAGTTTCTTTGTATTCTATAATCGTATCAGAGCAATAGACAATGGTTTCATTACCTCAAAAGGAAAATCCATAGACAGCACCTTACACAGGCTCTCAGGGGTACATGGAAAATTCTTTAGCCCCACAAATTTAAACTGAAATATAAATGAGAACAAAGAGTTAGTACACGTTTCAGATGATATTAGCTCTAGAGATCGAAGAGCTTTATCAGATAAGTTTTCCTTCCCAGCACTCAGGAAGCTGAGTCAGGAAAATCACTGAATTTGGAGTTTCAAGGTCAACCTAAGCTATCAACCCTGTCTTTTAAATGGGGGCAGAGGAGAATAAGAAGAAATTCAAATGTTTAGATTCCACTTCAAACACTCTTAAGAATAGTCTAGGGATGGAGAGATGGCTCAGAGGTTAGGAGCTCTGGTTTTTCTTCCAAAGGTTCTGAGTTCAATTCCCAGCACCCACATGGTGGCTCACAACCATCTGTAATGAGATCTGGCGCCCTCTTCTGGCCTGCAGGGACACACACACAGAATACTGTATTTATAATAAATAAAACCTTTAAAAACACATACGTTTCACTAAGTCCCAGTTACTACTCACAGAGACCTAAGCTAGTCTGGTTAACATAGCAAACTCCAGGCCAGACCGGGCTATACAGTGAGATTCTATTGCCAAAAAAATGATAATGGGTTGTGGTATAATAATTTCCCCAAGATTGAAACATTCTATTCATCAGGGAAGCTTCTTAAGTACTTAAACAACTCAAAATAGCTTCAGGAAGTCTCTGAAGTTAACTAGATTCACTAGGTGGCATTTGCCTTTAACCCCAGCACTCAAGAGTCAGAGACAGGTAGATCTATGTGAGTTCAAGGGCAGCCTGATCTACAGAGTGAGTTCTAGGACAGCCAGGACTGTTTCACAGAGAAACCTTGTCTCAAGAAAAAACAAAAGTCACTCAGATAAGACACTCTCCAACCTGTTGAGCTATCTGCAGGTGCTCAGATTTCCCAGCTCTCATGAGCTAGCTGTCATCCCTGCTGGGGTGTTTTGGTGATGCAGTTATCTTTGAGCCATTTCTGTTCCTGTATGTAACCCCTTACCCATATTCTCATAACAAACCCCAACAGAACTCACTAGTTCACCATACTGGACTTAAAGGACTGTTGTATTTTGTTCTATTGTGGGTTTTTGATCTGGGGTCACTGAATGTGCATTGTCTCTCCAAGAAAAGTTTTGCCACACAACATAGATACAGCCCAGTGGTAGAATGCTGATTGAGAATGCATGAGGCACTGGGTAAAATTACCACACACACACACACACACACACACACACACACACCACACACATGCACACACACCATTTTATAGTAAGCATCATTTACTAAGTGCCTTACCATAAAGATTAAGCTAGGAGGAGAGAGAAAGACATAGAGACAGAGAGAGAGAGAAAGGGAGGGAGGAAGGGAGGGAGGGAGGGAGGGAGGAAGGGAGGGAGGAAGAGAAGGAGGGAGGGGAATTGTGGCTCATATCAATAACCCCGAGACTTGGGGAGCTGAGGCAGGAAGATAAGGAGTCTCAGGCCACAGCTACATAGCCATTTCAAGACCAGCTTGGGCCATAGGAAACTTTGTCCCCAAACCAAACAATAACAATAAAAAAGAACTCTGTAATGCTAACAACAGCCTTACAGGATTAATCTTGGTTTTCTCTCCGAGTCCTTCTTCTTCTGGTAACTTTGAGTGCATCCAATAGAATCGGAAATCAGTCTGCCACAGAAAAGGAGTAAAAAGAAAATGTTGTTCATCTCAAACTCTTAGATGAATGAAACACCTTCCTATAATATCTATGTGACTTAAGAAGACATAAGCCCTGCTGTTAGTATCCCCACTTCCATCTATGACCAAATTTATCAAAATTTTCAAGATTTTAACTGTGTATGGGTGTGTTTCAGATGGCAAGATGGATCAGTGGTTAAGAGCGCTTGCCAGGCAAACCTGTAACCTGAATTTGATCTTTATAACCCACACTTGGAAGATGAAAACCTTCACCCCAAAGATTTTCTTTGACCTCCACAGACTTGCCTTCACTCATTCAAACACATCACACATGCACAATAACAATAAATATAATTCTAAAATGCACTTTGTTTATATTATAAAGAGTATTATATATGGGGAAGGGAGCCTGAACAAGGGAATACATGGATTAAAAAAAATGACTTTTTTTCATAATAGTAATAATAATAAAAAATAAAATTATTATATTACATAAAAGCATTTTCATACAAGTATATGTTATAAAGATTTTTTTTTTTTTTTAAAAATTAGCAGGCTGGAGAGATGGCTCAGTGGTTAAAAGCACTGACTGTTCTTCCAGAGGACCTGAGTTCAATTCCCAGCATCTACATGGCAGCTAATAACTGTCGGTAATTCCAAGATCTGACACCCTTACACAGTTATACATGCAGGCAAAACACCAATTAACATAAAATAAAAATATTTAAAAAATAAAAAATTAGGGGCTGGAGAGATGGCTTAGAGGTTAAAAGCACTGACTATTCTTCCAGAGGTCCTGAGTTCAATTCCCAGCAACCATCTATAATAACATCTGGTACCCTCTTCTGAATACTATATGCATAACAAATAAATTAATTTAAAAAAATTAGCAAAGCTGCCAGTCATAATTGGCTCAAACCTGCACAAATCCCACCATTTAGAAGATTTTAGAAGCAAATCATCCTTGACTACATAGTGAAGACAGCCTACAATACACAAGACCTGTCTCTCTCTTTCAAAAGCAAACACTTAGGGTGGCTAGGCATGGTAGTTCACACTTGAAATCCCAGCAATCCGAAATCTGAAGCAGAAGGACCACTGTTATCTGGGACTATACAGCAAGATCTTACATTTATTTAGGTTTGGTGGGTTTTTTGTTTGTTTTTGAGACAATATCTCCCTGCCCTTCCTCCGTGTGTGTGTGTGTGTGTGTGTGTGTGTGTGTGTGTGTGTGTGTGTGTGTGTGTGTGTATGTGTATATGTATGTATGTATGTCTTGGAATTTTCTGTGTAGACCAGGCTAGACTCAGACTAACAAAGATTTGCTTGCTTGCCTCTAGAAACACAGAGATCTACTTGCCTCCTGAGTGCTGGGATTAAAGGCATGTACCACCACCATCTAGCTATATTTATTTCTTTTTTAAAAAATATTTACTTATTTATTATGCATACAGTTTAAAGAAAAGGGTACCAGATCTCATCATAGATGGTTGTGAGCCACCATGTGGTTTTTCTGGGAATCAAACTCAGAACCTCTGGAAGATCAGTCAGTGCTCTTAACCTCTGAGCCATCTCTCCAGCTTCTATATTTATTTCTTAAAGACAGAGTATCACTATGTAGTCCTATCTATGCTCGACCTTGTAAAGCTCCACTTGCCTCCCTCGGTGCTAGATTCAAAGGCATGTGCCACCAGGCCCAGGCAGCACCTACAATCTAATTAATCTTCCTAATCCTTCACCACATTTTTAAAATTTTATGTACAAGTGCTCTGCATATACACCTGTGTGGCAGAAGAGAGAGTCAGATCCTATTATGGATGGTTGTGAGCCACCATGTGGGTGCTCGGAATTGAACTCAGGACCTCTGGAAGAGCAGCCAGTACTTTTAACTGCTAAGTCATCCTTCCAGCCTTGGTTTGGTTTTTTTTTTTTTTTTTTTTTTTTTTAAAACAAACTTTATTTATTTATTTGCCTTGGTGTTTGTCTGGAACTGGAACTACAGACAGTTGTTAGCTGCCATGTGGGTGCTGGGAATCGAACCCGGGTCCTCTGGAAGAGCAGAGGGTGCTCTTAACCGCTGAGCCATCTCTCCAGCCCTGGTTTGGTTTTTTAAGACAGGGTTTCTCTGTGTAACAGCCCTGGCTGCCCTGGAACTCCATCTGTAGACCAGGCTGGCCTCTAACTCACAGAGATCTTCTTGCCTCTGCCTCCCCAATGCTGAGCTCAAAGGTGTGAACCACCACTGTTCAGCAATCTTTAGCCTTTTATATAGCTTGTGCCTGCTTCAAACAATAACAATTGCTGCATGAATCCTAATTGGTCTTAATGAAAACCCGGAGCCAGATTTTGGGGTAAATGCATAAAGATCAGAGAAGCAGAGGAACAAGCCACTACTAGAGAAACTTCTCACCACTGCTGAATCCCCAGACTGAATGCTCCTGAGTCCTCACCGAACGGAAGGGAAAGGTAGTGGCCAAAATGCCTTCCCCAGACTTATATTCCTTTCTCTGCCTAGCCATATCACTTCCTGTCTCAACTTTACTAGTGCAGGGATTAAAGGCCTGTGTGTGTCCCAAGTACTGGGAGCAGAGGTATGAGATCAAATGCTGGGATTAAAGGTATTCGCCACTGCCTGACCTCTATGGCTAACTCTGTGGCTGACTCTACCTGATGATCTTCAGGAAAACTTTATTAGATATACAATATATCACCACATTTCCCCTTTTTGCCAAAAATTTAAAGATTTATTTACTATGCATACAGTATACAGAAGAGGGTACCAGATGTCATCATAGGTGGTTATGAGGCACCATGTGGTTGCTGGGAATTGAACTTAGGATCTCTAGAAGAACAGTTAGTGCTCTTAACCTCTGAGCCATCTCTCCAGCCCCGCCAAAAATTTAAAAAGATTATAACTAATAAAAGAAAAAGTAGGGGCTGGAGAGATGGCTCAGAGGTTAGGAGCAATGACTGCTCATACAGGGGTCCTGAGTTCAATTCCCACAACCACATGGTGGTTCACAACCATCTACAGTGAGATCTACTGCCCCCTTCTGGCCTGCAAACATACATGCAGGCAGAACATATACATAATAAATAAATAAAATGTTTTTTTGTTTTGTTTTAAAATATTTATTTATTAAGTATACAGTATACAAAAGAGGGAACCAGATGTCATCATAGATGGTTGTGAGCCACCATGTGGTTGCTGGGAATTGAACTTAGGACCTCTGGAAGAATAGTCAGTGCTCTTAACCGCTGAGCCATCTCTCCAGCTCCAATAAATAAAATGTTTTTTTAAAAAAGAAAAAGTATATACAACAAGTACAATAACTATATACAATATATACAGGCAAGAATTACATCATTAATGTCGAGCCCATTAACAATTGACAAATTCAGAGAAAATGCTCCCTTGTTTACCCTATTTTGGCAGGTCCAAGTGTTATCCTTTGTATCCTTGTATTACCAACTGACAACTATCTTTGGATGTCTTTCAAACTTTTTTCTTTTCTTTTTTTTTTTTTTTTTAAATTTTATGTATACAGCGTTCTGCCTAGGTTGTATTCCTGCAGACTAGAAGAGAGCACCAGATCTCATTATAAATGGCTGTGAGCTACCATGTGGTTGCTAGGAATTGAACTCAGGATCTCAGGAAAAGCAGTCAGTGCTCTTAACCTTTGAATCATCTGTCCAGGCCAATGTCTTTCAAACTTATACACTTTATACCTCTTAGTGAGTTTCTTTTCTGAATCTGTAACTAGGAAAACTATAAACATCTAGACCCAAGAAGGAAATATTAACTGAGTAAGCAGGAAGTACAAACAAGCACTTTCAAAAAATTGTAAGAAATGATAAAAACAGCTGGCTGCCTAAGTCACCTAAGGTTCTTCTCCAACGTTACAGCATCCATCTTCAGCCTACAGGCCTAGCATATCCGACAGATGTTTCTCTGAAGGGGGATATTCTGAAGGGCTGTCCTACCTTGTCTTGGTAAAGTCCCACAGTCCTTTCTTTTGTGTCCTGCTTGTCCAATTTGGACAACATACTATCAGCAGTTGAAGCAAGAGCACTTTCCTACTCAGTGGCTAACTTTTGCCACAAAGAAAGTAAATATTTCATATGGAGTTTCTTCAACACTCATCATTTTCTCTGAAGTAGACTGGTGCTGCCAGGAGCAGACATGTCTCATTGTCATAAAAATAAAAAGAACCTATATTATCAAAACAGCTTAAATGCCACATTCTATAAATCTCTGAAGTGCTTGAAGATAACCTGTCTACCTAAAATATATCTGTTTGACCTTGAAAACATACCTAATATGCCTACAAGTTTGATTGTAATGACAAACTGTAACCTGCATTTTTTATATTCTAATTAGTTAGTAATAATAACTTTCAAGGACTAGTAATTTGTATAACATTGATAAATGTGCTGTATAGGTACAATACCTAGAACAAGAGTAGAAATGTATGTTTAGTATGTTCTAACAAAATTAGTTTCAACTTTGTATCAATATATACAATTTGTACACAATATACAAAAATTCAATCTAATGTAAAATATTTAAAACAAGTGGGCTGTCAAGATGGCTCAGAGGTTAAGAGCACTGACTATTCTTCCAGAGGTCCTGAGTTCAATTCCCAGCAACCACATGATGGCTCACAATCATCTATAATGACAACTGGTACTTTCTTTCTTTCTTTTTTTTTTTTTTTTAAACTTTATTTATTTGCTTAGGTGTTTTGCCTGGAACTGGAACTAC